>PVHY01029396.1:0-14322 GCA_004024945.1 Uropsilus gracilis | reverse complement strand
CAGGCATCTCTTTTAACAGATCTGTGTTTTGGGGGCAGCTCTTTCTGCATGTTTGTGCAATCATCCTTTCCCCCCTCTTCTTTTAAAATAATAAACCTACCTTTTTGTCTATCTATCTATCTATCTATCTATCTATCTATCTATCTATCTATCTATCTATCTATCTATCTATCTATCTATCTATCTATCTATCTATCTAAATTATACCATGGGTCTGTCAAAGGAGACATCTAGACCTGCATATACAGTGGGACCCCTGGTCATAGGTGATGAGTCTGACAGTAGTAACTTTGGATCAAGATTCTCTGTTGTGAGACACTGTACTTAGAGAAGGAGATTAGTTAGATGGGGACTCAGGCTAAGAGATTATTTAGGATTTGGGTAAGAGCTGATGTAATGACTATGTTAGTTCTCTCTTTGTGATGGGAGCCTGGGAATTGCAATAGCCAAGGAAGCCATTCTGAAAGCAGACCCAAGCAGAGTTGAGAAAATCTGTGGAGAGAGAAAGACAAAAGCCTGTCCAATGAATTTCAGGCTCTCATTAAGTCTAGTTATAGGTTCCTTAAGTGTCTTAAAAAAAAAAACAACAAAAACAAAGCATCAAACCCATTTGGGGACCTGGGTAAAGAGAGAGCAGGGTAACAGGAAGGGGGCATCTTATTCAAGGATAGGATGGTTACAGAGTGACAGCAGGAACAGGTCACACTGTTAAGGATGGCTCAGCAGACAAGACACTGAGGACTTGGGAGGTCTGAAGTCAGCACCTCGATGGCTTTGCTCATTAGCACAGAGCAAGGGTGACTGCCTTTGGAAGATGGCCAGACAGGTAGCATTAGCTCACTTCCTCTTGGTGTATGTGGGGATGGGTAAAGAGCCAGTTTCTCTTATTAGAGGCTAGAAGGATCAGATAGCACCTTTCTTGAGGAGGCTGGATAAAGACGTTTCCTGGTTTCAAGATTTTACTTACATGTAAGCTCATCCCTTCCCTTCTTCATTCCCCTTTGTCCCCACCTCCATACCTTCCACACACCCCAGGGATCTGTTAGTGGCTAACTGGAAGGAACAAAAGATCTCTATAAAAGAGAGTCATCAAAACAGGAACAAAGACAACAATGGAGAGAGGAATGTCAATCCTTTGCCCACTTTACAATTTAAGGGGCAGTGCTTTCCTTATTTGCCACTAAATTAAATAAAATATTGGCAACTCTGTTCCATCCAAAAAGCCAAAAAACAAAAAACCATGGAATGTCTAAGTTATGCCAGGCATCATGCCAGGTGCAGGGTAAATACAGAGAAGACTCTCACTTCTCAAGCAGATATGATGCACTCATGCAAAACAGTTAGAGGATTCAGAATATTTTGGAACATATGGAAAAGTAATCCAAGACCTGAAACAAAAGAAAAATTATATCAGGCTGGGGGCTTTGTGGAGAAAGTCAAGGATGGATGATCCTTGAAGCATAGCTGGCAGTCTGACAGGGGTGGATGAGAAGATCAGGACAAGCAGTCCAGAAGGAGGAAGCACCATGTGGAAAAGTATTTAGGAAAAAAGTATGAAAATGCAGGAGTAGTTCTTCTGGTAGACTCCAAGCATATAGACTATGATAAGACTGCCCATTCTGGATCACCCAGACCAGGAAGAGGCATGTTTACTCAACTTGACAAGTGAAGGGAAAGCTTTCTTTGAGCAGGGAGTGATGCAAATATAGGTGAGATTTAGGATAATTAAGTGAGTGAGTGGTTGAGTAAAGGGCAGGTTGAGAGAGGAAGAGGCTTGATGTTGCAGAGTCAAATAGATGTGAGTTTAATGTGGGAACTATTGATTCAGGAAGCCCCAGCAGTGGGAATGATGGGCAACAGGAGAGTGGAGTCCAAGAATTTATCCCTGTGTTTACCAGAGTGTTGCACTTTTATTAACTTTATAAATTGAGGGCCAGAATATTTGTTAAGGATTTGGACTACAAAACAAAACAAAACAAAAAGAAAAAAAAACCAGCAATAATAGTAAGAATAAAACCAGAACAGTTTAAGAAGCCGGTATAAGTGAAAGAGTACTGGTTAGCTTTAGACCTCCACAGGTCTAGAGTCTGAAACCTCACCCTCAGGACTCATTAATGACACAGCGCTTGCCAAACTTTATCGTTCTTTGCCTTGTTATTCTCATTCTTCTTTTTTTCCCCCTGCAGTAACATTGACTTACAACATTGCATGCATTTTGATCTTAAAACTTCAAAGCTCTTCAATGAGTATTACATATCATGTCACCTACCAAAGTTCTAAGGACTTTTGAGACCTTTTATCTGATCCTCTCACTCCACTGTCCTCTAGTAATTTATTTTGTTATTATTATGCTATCAGAATTTTGTTTGCTTGCTTTGTTTCTTTTCATTCCACATATGAGTAGTCACATGATACATATGAGTAAAGTCACATGGCATTTGTCTTTCTCCTGACTTCTCCCACTTAGTTTTCTTATTCTTAAAAATGTAAGTACTAGGACTTATCTTATGATATTGTTAGAATGACAACATAATGTGATGTGTAGAAAAATTACCAAGGGAACTGTCATAAATGGTCAGCATCAAAGTTCCTCTCCTGTGCCCCCTTTTTTTTTGGGGGGGGGAGGCAGGCAGGACAGTTATACTACTTTTTTTGGATGAATGTTAGCAGACCCTGTATAGTCAATGAACAAGAACACAAACATATACTATGAATGTGTCATATACCATGTATTGTGAGTATTGATACTGGTCTAAACAGGGAAAAGAAGGAATGATTTCAAATGTTTGTAGTAGGTGAGTTTCACTGCAAGAAATCAGAGGACAATGAGGTAACCAGAGGTTAGCAAAGCTAAGAAGGTATGCTGCCCTGGGATTGGAAAGATGAAGTGAGGGGACAGTTTTAGTTTCATCCAGTGGAATCTGGAACCAAGTAGGGCTTGTTCAGCATGAACTGCAGTCAAAAAGGAAATGTAGCTGCTAGAGATAAACCACCTGAGGTAGATAAATACCTCAGGCCCATGCAGCAGTCTTTAGTCTCTGTCTAATGTTTCTCATTGACTGAATCCAACAGTTTGGTAAAGGAATTTGGGTTGGTAAAGGAATTTAATATATTAAAACTGTCAACATTCATGTAATAGAAGATCAGGACTTCCAAA
Organism: Uropsilus gracilis; assembly: GCA_004024945.1. Classification (NCBI taxonomy): domain Eukaryota; kingdom Metazoa; phylum Chordata; class Mammalia; order Eulipotyphla; family Talpidae; genus Uropsilus; species Uropsilus gracilis. The sequence continues at coordinate 11,165 of PVHY01029396.1, read as the reverse complement.
AAGGCAAAGAATGAATCTGAAGTCCGGGGTCCTTTAGTAGACTGTTGACAACGGGAAAGAATATGACAGAATGTATAAGACATAGGCTCTAAGTCCCTGGGTTTGAGCTAGAAGTAAATAAGGCTGAAGTGATAATAGTTGATTGTCTTCAGGGTTCCTCCTGGTCCCTTAATGGAGGTTAGCAGAAGTTGGTCATTACCTGGAGATCACTATACTTGCTCTTTTCCAGTCTGGATTTATCCAGACACAACTTTAGGCAGGAGTCAGACCAGAGAGAGTGGACCCACTGTGGTGTGAGGACTCTCTTGGCTCAGGCGTTGGCTTTGTGGGAGGGGGTGATGATAGTGAAAGGATCCTGAGATCAGTTGAGGTGGCAAAAGTCTAGATCCACATTCATGAGTGAAAACATTTCTGTGAGTGAAATCTAGACCAGCCAGTCTCTTGTCCAAAGTGAATAGAACATCCATTCTTATGCTAAGCAACTCCAAGGGCTCTTTCTTTTTGTCTGGGTTACAGAGTATATCTTGGTACATATGTGAACTTAAGAACTTGCTATTTGCCATCACCTTATGTGGATTAAATCACTTTGTCTGCTGACAAGGATCCCCATTTTATATATGAAATAAGTTAAAAATTCTAAAAAGGTTGAATAACCTGTCCAAACCACCCTGTAAAGAGGGTTGTGTACCCAGATACTCTGGCTCTGGGTAATACTGTATTTGCTCTCTAAGTAGGGTTCTTTATAGAGATGTATCTTATGCATGCACAAGGACATGCAAATTCCATGCAGAAACCTTGCAATGAACACTCAGTGTATCTTAGAATATGCTGTAGATTCAGATAATGTCCACACCTTGTACCCTGAAAACAGAAGGGAGGTAGTGTGAAGACCTAACTGTCCATCGCTGTGATTCCTACAAAGTTGAGGTACTGCAATGGGACAGGAGGGAGTATGATATTATTGTTTCTTGTGCATAGAAAGAATAAATCAGTATAGGTCTGGCTCAGTCTGGGACATGGTGAGTGTGAGTCTAGAGCTCAACCAAATGGAGACAACTGCAGGCATGGCATCCATGGAGTGTGCTCATGAGATCACACTGTGAAGTGGATTCAAGGCCTGGAAGGAATGATTCAGGGAGAGCTGCTCTGTGTGAACATTTATACATACCCACACCATCTAGCTCAGGTCTCTGAGTACTTAGCTTGGATCTACCTTGTGTGCTTAAATTATGAGACTTAAGGTGAGTTAGCTTGAATCTACTTTGTGTGCTTAAATCATGGTGAGTACCTAAAAAATAAATTAAGGGTCTGGCTCTGGAGTCAGGCAGCCCACCAAGAATATCTAACCCCCTGTCCTGGTTCAAGGATCTTCTGCTCTGTTACAGCTGCCATCATTTCAACAGGTCCAGAGAAGACCTAGTTTGATTTTTCTCCTGAGAGCCAAAGGGATTGCAGACAAATTTTTAGAGACCGGACCAGTTCACCCTTGGGCCATTCTCTCCACACAGCTCTAGCTTTCTTGGGAAATCAACTAACAGCTTTTCCTTGGACTGCTAATGTCATCGTACTTATTTTCAGCATCTTTGTGAGGCCAGAGAAAAGCCTCAGCATTTCATTGTAAATCCATTATGTCTTCTTTGGTTAGAAATTATCCCTGACAAGCAGTCCCACAGCAAAGAAAAGTCAGTATTATTTTGCAATATAAAAGGGGGAATTGGCCACTTTTATTATTTTTTTATTATGACTGTCTTCCTTTTGGTTATGACATTCGATGTATTATTTAATTTAAGTGCTTGATTAAGGAAGAACTGGTGAGGGGTGGAGAAGAACCAGGAAGGAGCAGTTGCTCAGACTGACACCCCTGCTCCTTGTCTTGGTAGCTGGGATGGAAATAAACTGCCTGAACCCTTTGGGAATCTGACTTGTTACCCTAAGCAAGGAGATCACATTCTGACTAAGGGACCTTTTGGACGTTTCTGGGTCAGCAGAACCTTGGTGCCTTTCTTTCATATACCCGAACCCTGTGTCTTTATTAAATATTAATTTGCTGTCAATAATTAAATGCTGATTATTTGATCTCTAATGGGGTCAGGATTCCCACAGTCCCATATTAGTGTAATAATGCAAAAGTAAAAATTGCCTTTCAGATGGCAAAAAATGTACTTATTATTCTTTCTTTGTTCGGAGTAAAATGGTTTGTCTTAAATTAAAAATTAAAAGCAGAATTTTCTTTAATCTTCGAATTAAATTAGTGCTAATTAGTTCTATTTTCTGTACAACATTCACATGCTAAAATCTCGGCCATTCCTTCAGTGTATTAATGGTGCCCTTTGGCTGTAATCAAGATTGTCTTACATTAAAAATGATACAGTTAACTCAATTATATTAAGATTCATTGTTCTCAAATCACAGGGTTATGACTAGAAGCTGTTGGAACTGTTGGAGGGGCTGAGATTGCTAGGGTGCAGAATAAAGTCATCCATCATTTCCATTTCAAAATTTTAAATGCTGGGGTGAAGCTCACAAAGCATCTGGGATGTATCTCTAGGGTGGGTGGCAAGCACAGGGATTGAGTGCAGGTTCCTGGCTAGCCTATGGAGACCATGATAGGATTCACTACTCTCCCTTGAAAGAGAAGGAAGAAAGAAAGTCCAAGTGAGCCCTCATTTGGGAATGATGCTGTATTTAGAGTTTCCTGTTTAATCCTCATTCCTCGCTACCTAGGGCAGTGGGGTCTGGGTCTCAGCTAAGGAAGGGGCAGCAGGGGCAACTGTAACACCTGCCTCCACTGTCATTTCTACCAGTATGACCACTTCTACAGGTACCCCTGCTGCTGCTCCTCCCATCCCTGTCTTAGCGTTATGTGAGCCAAATGTTTTTATAGTACTTCATTTAAGCAACATTCTTGCTAAATTGGTACTATTTGACATTTGTCTGAGCCTCAGAGAGGCTGAATAACTTTTCCAACATCACACAGAACATTAGGGACAGAATCTGGATTCACACCCATATGTGTTTGACTCCAAAGCTAGAACTTTGGGGAAACATGCTCTACTATAGCACTATGATAGAAATTCATTCGTAAAAAGTATTTTTACAATTATTAAGTTAGTGTGCATGTGCATGCAGGTGTGCGTGTGTGTGTGCGTGTGGGGGTGTGTGTGTTAATGAAATAAAGAGAAAATAGACTTGGAACTTTCCATCAAGGCAGCACAGATAATCATTTACTCTTGATGGAAGAGTGATTCTATTTCAAACTTTGGGACATCACCTTCATGTAGAGTTGGAGAAGAGAGAAGACACATCCCAAATGTGTCTATATGGCTAGTGTGGTATCCATTGTGCTATCCTATCCCTAAAAGAATTGACAGGGTAAACTCCTGCTTTGGCATCGTCAGCCCAGATGCCACTGTATAACATAGCTCAAGCTATCACCTGAACTCAATAGTTAGGCCTCCCTTTGTGCGAATACTGTTCAGTACTTCTGCTATTTATTTATGATGAACTACAGTTTTTTAGTTTTTTGTACCAAGTGGTATAGAAGCTATAGTGCCATATTATTGGAAAGAGGTAAGTTCTTCCAGAACTTGTTACAAAGACATTCTTGGGTGTTTGAAACAACAAATTGAACTTCAGCTGATCCTATTCTTATCATTAACCCTATGAGACAAGGTTTGTGCATTTGATAGATGAGAAAATGGAGTGTGAGAGAAATAGAAGAACTTCCCTTAGCTGGAATTTAATCACTTTATGTTCTTTCCAGAGCAGCAGACACCTTGATTGAGAAATTGTGTTTCGATTCTAGAAATAGGGTAGAACCACATTAGAAATACAGGTATAGATTAAAATCTGTTTTTTCCAGCTGACGCTTCTGTTTCCAATGAGAACTATTGAAAGAAGTTAGTGTTTCCTCAAGTACAGCATTTTCAACATTAAACATGCCATCAAAATAAACTGAAGAAAGTATTTTCTTATATACCATACTTTAGTAGGCTTTTTGATAAATCAATGCAGATTCAAATAGTGATTTATAAAATGTAATCCCCATGTCTATTCTTCAAACCTTCCAGATACAAATTCCAGGTTCTGGACACAGGATAAAGATGTAATCCTGAGTAACAAACTTGGGATGTTGAATACAGAGGTAGTATCCAGCATAACAGTGGTTCTTCAGAAAATGTCTGTGGACTTTGACTAAGCTTGTGATCCCCCACAGATTACATTGTTAGTTTTCTCCTGTTCATGCTTCATCAATTGTTTTATAGTATCTAGAGCAAGTGGCCATCATCTCATATCTCTGGGAGAGAAAGTGAGAGAAGGGAAAGCAGAGTCATACAGTGTAAAAGCAGAGTTGCAAAACAAACAGAGTTGGTGACAGAGAGACTGTGAAGACAGATGAAAATAAGGGGGGGATTGAAGAGAAGGAAAGAGAGAATCAGGGAGTAAAAGAGAGAGGACAACATAAATTTTTGGTTCTTAAATTGTATAATGATAGCTAGCAAAATAAATGCGTATTAATACTCTGATAAGAATATTTATTCTCTCTCCCCTCCCCACTCTGCACTAAATTCATGTGTTTAGGTACTAATCATGAAAATAACCATGAAAGGTGATGGTATTAGGAGTAGGGCATTTTGTGGCTACTAGCCACGGTGACCTTCACACTGTGAAGTGCCCTTATAAAAGAAGTTCCAGAGAGACCCCTTACCTGTGCTGTTGTGTGAGAACATAGGGAAAAGACACTGCCTTTGATCCAAGAAATGGGCTCCTACCAACTATCACACTGGTTCCGTTGCAGTCATGATCTCTGACTCCCCAGCCTCCAGAGTCATAATGAATCCATTTCTTTCATTTGTAAGGTACCTGGTGGGTGGTGTTTTTTTATAGCAGCCCAAATGGACTAAGACAATTAGCTTCACAGTTTTCATGACAAGGATTTTTTTTTATTATCTGCTGTATTTTTGATCATTGTTTTTGCATAAATTATTCCATTACTACCTCTGTTCTGACTTTTCAGTTTTAATTCTATGAGACTTGATTTATGGCTCAAAGCTACTTTCTTCACTTTCCTTTTTTTTTCTCCTCAGAGATTAGGTCTCACTATGTTGTCTGGGGTTGTCTCAAACCCATGGACTCAAGTGATTCCTAGTGTCAGTCTCCCAGGTAGCTGGAATTACAGGCATGCATCACCGCATCCAGCTTCAAAGCTACTTTCAAAGCAACTGAAAGGGGAGCGCTTCTATATTTTTACTTCGTATACTTTTCAGATATATTCCAGTTATTTTACTTACTCCTACACTTGTAGCAGTCTGTATTTTAGCAACTTTCCCAGGTTATCCAAAAGTGCTTAATTTAGTTTTCATAGAAACTGGGTTTTCTTTCTTATATTGGTATTGGATTGGCTGTGTGGTGTTTTATTAGGCATACAGTTAAAGTCAGTGGAATTGTACTAATGGGTCAGTGTACAAACACACCCTGGTGGTAATGAAAATGATGGGCAGTGTTGCAGGTAACAGACTATTGGATACAGACATTCACAATGGGAGCATAATCAGTTGATATTTTTCAGAGGGACTAGAGAGTGTCTTAATCTAGTGCATCAGTTAAATGGAGGCTGGATAAAAGCACTTTACACATGGGGCATGGCTGAGATCAGAGCCCTGGTCGGGGGTCTGAGTGAGTGGCTCTTTTCAACATGGCACATCACATTTTTGTCACAGTTATCACAGTAGTGTTTCCAATCTTTCATCAGTCACTATTTTCTCTTCTGATTTTTCACCTAACCTTTCAATTATCCATGCTTAAAAGCATTGGTGGATTTCTGAGCTAGAGAGAGTTTTAGACACCTAACACCCCATTTTCAATTCCTGAATTAAATGTTTGAGAAACATTATTAAATGGTTAAAAAAAGACAAAATAAATACCAGTCCCTAGAAACTAGGGAATATGTTATCTATAGAAGTCTCAAGAAAAACCTGCTGTTGCTATATAGTTGGTACAAATGGAAGGAGGACAGTATTATTCTTACTTTCCTTGAGGAAGTGACTTGGTGGCCTGGAATAAGAGTATTGACTAGAGTCCTGCTGACTCCTAATTTAGGTGAACGGTGGTTAACTGGGAGGATGATGTTTTCCATGGTATGGTGCACTGCCATTTAATCACATGGGCTGTGCGAGATCACCAGAACATGAATAAGCTACACGAAGCTTCCAATAGAGAGCTGATGGGTACTGGGGCTCTTTGAGTCATAGGTACTTGACATATAAATCAGAAACCTAATACAGCATGGTGGTTCCAAAGTACCTTTTATTAAACACCATGATATGTAGAAATACCTCTCTTGCTATTCAGGTTTTCAGGTGGAAAACTCACTTTAAATATCCTACGTTGCTGAATCTCTGGATAAATCACTCACACCTACATTTTACACTCTGAAAGGATAATTCTAACCAAGTGAACAACATAACAGTCCCAAGGGAGTATCTTTAACCACCCTCTATTTTAGTGAACATCTGGTCTTGGTAGATCTTTATCTCTCAAGAAGGAAAATAGAGAGAACTATAATATCTCTTTAAAATGACCTACAGTATATAAAAGTAGAGCATAACTCTGGATGGGCAAAAGGAGGCAGGAACAGAAATAAACATTTCATTCTTTTGGTTTTGGGTTCTTAATAAAATTCAACAGGATAAGACACAAAGACTGAAAAATTCATGAAATTGATTGAAAAAAGTTGATTATTCAAAGGGGGATTGGATAAGATAAAGAATTCTGAATGTGCCATGGAAAAATTTAGTTGTTATAGTATTTATTTTATTTTTTTACTGGCATTAGTTCTAGTTCCAGTGGTAATGTTTGGGGAATTCTAATCACTCATTTTATGGACTCTACCCCCATCTCCATGCCAAAGAGATCCCAGGGGCTTTGGATTACAACTCCCATCATTCCTGAATCTCCCGTAACTTTGACTTCCTGAAAGGGGGATTGCTGGGAATTATGGGTGGAGTTAATTAGCCATGTTTGGCATGAACCCAAACACATTTGGGCTTGGAGGAAGCATGATTTTGCTTGTCATCAGTGTACACTGGTGTTCCAGCTCATTGAAGGTAGGACTTACTAATTTCTCTCTTTCTCCCTCTTTCTTACTCTTTTTTATTTCATTTGTAAGTAAACCTTTTACTAACCTTTGTATGTGTACCTGCCATGGGTCTTCTGAGATTTTTTTAAGCCTGTAAGTGAGGACTCACAACCCAGGAAACCCCTTTTCCTTTTGAGGTTGTCTTATAACAGCTGCAGGCCCCTATTTTCTCCATCTCCTATTTTCTCCACCTTTGTTGTGTTTCTGTTTCACACTATTCATTGCTTTTCTCAATTCATCCATTATGGTTATGTGTTACTTGACTTTCTCTTTAGGCACATTCCATAGTTCTGCTGGACTGAGATCCCTGTTAGGATTATTTTACTCCAATACATATGATATGTTCTTCTGTCTCTTCACTTTTAGTTTTTATGGATTGTAGTAGGGACTTTCCTATGCATTTCATAATTAATTTGCTTTATATTCCCATCTCTAAAAAAGCCAGGTATAATCCTTGATTTTTCACTGAGGATGTTTTGATGTTTGCTATTTCATAGATGGTTGCCTTTGCATCTGTTTAGATGCCCAGGGCAATGGTGTGGGTGAGGATTAACAGGAAGAAACTGAGATAGTAGGATACTGAAAGTTCTCTTCCTCCTGTAAGTGCTAAGAGTTCAAGTCTCTGACTCTGTTGCAGATACTGGAGTTGTGTTGTGGGGATCAACAGAGATCCCTGTCCCTAAGCAAACTCCTCACCAAAACATGTAATATTTTTTCTGTCACTACTACCTCTGAGGTGTGAGTGAACTCTAGATGTAGTTTAGCTGGGTGAGGACTAAAGATGATACAGGGTCACAAACTTGGAATTTTTCTCTTTGATTTTCAATGCAAAACCTAATCTTGGGGTGTTTGCTCTTGTTATTTAGATTCAGATGCCTAAACACTTATTACTGGTTAGTGAGCATTAAGTTGTCTGAATTTGGGCCCTGGGTGTGTGTGTGTGGGGGGGAGGGGGGAACAGAGAGGAACTCCTGTACTATGGGGGTATAATAACACTGGGAGGTGTTTATAAGGCAGCTATTTCTAACATTGCATCCTGAGGCTGCAAATAATGACCTTTTCTAGGAGTAGACACAGATAATCTGAGTGGAAGTACTCCACCAGCATTTAGAGATCCATGTTCTAGACTGGAAGTCTCAGGTTCAAGTCGGTAATCGTCACCTTATTCTTTTGGTCTCCAGTGGTATACCCTCCTGAAAGCCAATTCTCTAGCACTGTTGAGTTTCCCAAGTCTGATGTGGGCATGTTCCCCTGTATCAACAATGGCAGCGGGGCTCCCTATAGCAGTGACTCCTCTGAGTTGCATTGCCCTGGTATTGCTGCAAATACAGGTGGATCACAGGTTTTCTTAGCTCTTAATGCCACACTTTTTCTGATCTATATGGTAGTCATTTGTTTATCTTTCAGAGGTTGTTGACTTTGTTCTGTTACAGTTTAGTTGTGACTATATGGAGGAGCTGAACCTAATAGCTTCATTCTACTGCCTCTTGCTGGGCTCCTTGCTGTGGCAAAATATAAATTGTCTTAAAGGTCTTCAAAGACAGCATGGGCATTGTAGAAAATTTAATCAGTGATGTGGAAGACAAATTTGAGAAATTTCCTGAAAATGGGATGCAATGGGATAAGGAGATTCAAACAATAAGCTCTAAGTAGATTGATGTGAAGGGTAGAGTATGAAAGTCTAATGTACATGTACTTTGGGGACACAAAATAGGAACCAGAAAAAATGGGTCTGAAGCAATAATACAAAATTTTTAAAAAATTCTCACTTTTCAAGATGAAAAAACCTCTAAACAAAACTAATATCAAAAGTGATTAGAAGATTGTCTTTAAATTCCTGAAAACAGGAATTTTGAGGGCAAGTAAAACATTATATAGGTACATATATAGAAAACAAAACGGAATTGCTTAAAATAAGTTAGCCTGACCAGGGTTTTTTCTATCACAAAACCAAATTTAAGATGGCAATGAACCACGACTCAGAAATTTTATATTCAATTGTCTTCACTATAAAGTGCCACAATAATACCTTCGCAGATAGCAATATATTTTTAAGTCCAATGTTCTTCAGTTTTTTATTTGCTTTCCTATTTAAAAAGAATGCTGTATAAAAATGACTTCATATATTTCAATTTTAAAATTCTAGATTCTTAGTTACAGTAGTTGCAAATGTTTAAAAAATAAGACTGATTGCTTTCAAGTGTCAGCTTTGTTGAAGTTTCATTAGCAGAGAGTAAAATTCTGTTCTGTAAATTTATATTCTGATGGGTTTTGAACAATATATGTAGTGATGTAATCAATGTATCAATTACAATATAGAATATTTTTGCTATCACAAAAAATTTCAGCAAGTACTTTACAATTAATCTTTCTTCCCCTTCCTTAAAAAATGCTGATTTAATTTCTGTCAATATAGTTTTACCATTTCCAGAATGACATATAAATTGAATCATATAATACATAGCTTTTAGCACCTGATTTCTTCCACTTGTCATATTGCATTTGAGAGCCATCCATGCTGTTATATGTGTTAGGAGTTTATTCTTTTTTACTGTTGAATATTATTCCATTGTCTAGATTATACCATCATTTGTTTTTCTTTAAATCAAATGGGTCTGGTAGGTGGGGTGTGTTTAGATGTGACCAGAGAACGTCAGGCAACCAGGCAAATACAGAGAAAAGTGTTTTCCAGGTAGAGGGAACAGTAGGTGAATAAAGATATAAACTTTCACATATGGGTCTTTATATGGACATATGTTTTCATTTCTCTGAGAGGAGTAATGACTGTGTCATATAAATATAAACATATATATATATATATTTGGAATTGAAAGGGATACCTTTATTAGGGAATCAAACCCTCTACTTAGGAAGTCTTTCTGTTTTAAGTAAGGTAGATATTTTTTTCTATTTAATGTTTTGTTTTCCATTTTTATTTTCATTATAACTTAAAATTATACCCCAACTTTGCCATTCTGAAGGAAAAGGTAAAGGGATTTTGGAAGGATTTCCTTTATTATTTTAAGATAACATGTGTTCTAGAATTCAGAATAATTTTGGTAAGTTCACTGAAATCTCTGAATTTTCTTGTAAAATGCGAATTTTTGGTACATAATTTCCAATAGTCTTACCAATTCTAGGATCACAACATCTCTTTTTTGTGTGTGGGGGATTTAGGAAAGCCCAGTACCATCTCTAGAGAGATCTTCTTTTTCTTTTTTTAAATAGGTGGGTAAGATGTGTTTCTTTTAAAAACATATTTATATATAAATTTCACATATTTGTAATCCCAGGGATTCACCCCCCCCCACATTCCCCAACATTTCTCCTCTTCCCCCTGCCCCAAGTTGTGTGCTTCAATTTGGTGGTTAGCTTGTTTTGACTTTTCCTCATGACTTTTGTTTATTATTTTCCTATATCACATATATTAGTGAAAATATTTGGTTTCTGTCTTTTACTTTTTGACTTGTTTCCCCTAGTATGATTTCTTCTAAGTACATCTATGTTTTCATAAAATCATCAAATTTTTCATTTTTAATTGATGAGTAATATCCCATTATGTAGATATACCACATCTTTTTCATCCAGTCATCTGTTTTGGGGCATTTAGGTTGCTTCCAAGTCCTTGCAATTATAAATAGTGCTTCAGTAAACATCTGAGCACAGGTGTCCCTTTGTACAAGCATTGAGGTCTCCTTTGGGTAGATTCCCAAGAGAGTAATTGCTGGGTCAAATGGTAGTTCCATTTTCATTAATTTGAGGGTCCTCCACACTGCTTTCCATAATGGCGGGACCAGTTTACATTCCCACCAGCAGTGTAAAAGTATTCCTTTCTTTCCATATCCACACCAGCACCTGTCTGTTTTTGGATGTGGGCCATTCTTACTGGTATGAGATGGTATCTCATTGTTGTTTTGATTTGCATTTCTCTTACTGCTAATGATGTTCAGCAGTTTTTCACATCCCTGTTGGCCATTTGGACTTCCTCTTTGGAGAAGTGTCTTTTTAGATCTTCTCCCCATTTTTT
>PVHY01029394.1:0-14322 GCA_004024945.1 Uropsilus gracilis | reverse complement strand
CGGATATCAAGCAGCCAGAAGCCAACCATATAAGGCATCATTGGCCATCGGCCAGCAACATCTCCTTACATGGCAAAGCCTCTCAGTAGCTAGATAAGACCCTCATATCTTAGCCCTCATTAACCAACCAAAGTAAGTCCACGTATCCCCAAGCCCTCATTAACCAACCCAAGTAAGTCCACGTATCCCCAAGCCCTCATTAACCAACCAAAGTAAGTCCACGTATCCCCAAGCCCTCACTAGCCAACCAAAGTAAGTGCACGTACTCTCAAGCCCCTTGCCAAGGGATAAAAGAAAACTGTGTGGGGGCTCAGGGTCCAGACTCTCGGCCTGATGTAACCGCTGCGTCGGTGATCCAGGTCAGTGCTGGACCCTGACTTAAGTCAGAAAATAAATGCCTCTTGCCTTTGCATCACCCATATGCTGTTGTTAAACTGGAACCCCACAACGGCACTTTAACAGTAATAATTCAGGAGTTGTTCCTGGAAGGCAGGAAAACAGAAAGAATATATAAAGAGGTTTGAAACAAAAAAAAAAAAAAAAGAGGAAGATGGGAATGGAGATTGAGATTCAGGTTTGGTTTCTGCCATTTTGTGGAATGAAAATGTGGACCATATGAACTTGGCCATGTGGCCAAGGCCTGGGGCCTGCAGCCTTTGGCTGGTCTGGGCTAGCAGCATGTGTGTTAAAGTCAGTTAAGGAGTTTGTAGATTTGAAATCTGTGTGGAAGTTTGTTTTGCTGGGTTTAACTTGTGTCTGTGAGAGGCCGTGCAAAAGTCAGGCCTGAAAAGAAAGTGAACTTTGCTAGGTCCGGTACCATGAAGTTTCTTCTACTACCTGGAGGAAGATGACAGGGAGAAGACGGCATGGAAGAGAAGGAGCACACCAAAGGAAGAGGTCTTCAAGCATCTGGAGATGAACTCTAACTGGCTGATTTTGGTGAGATGATCAGGACTGAGAGACTGAGGATTTTTTGGCAATCTGGGAAAGGACTTTGGACAATGTTGAGAAAGGTTTTGGACAATGTTAAGGTAATCAGAGTTTTACTTACATGTTTCTTTTGTAGTAGTTAGGAAATCACTTTGTTAGAAATAAATTAGTCTGCACTGATAGTCTTGCTTTGACTTGGTATTTTGGTTGAGAAAGCTGGGGATGATGGAACGAACCCACGAGTTTAAAAGAGGGTAAATTGAGGTAGACTAGTCTAAGGTGTAAACTGCAGTTTTAAAGTTTTTTTCTTCTGCAGTTTTTAGAGCTGGGAGCTGAGAAGCAGTGGGCTGGCTTTTGCATATCAATAAGTGGTCAGTGAAAATGCTAATTAACTGTTTGTAGCCTGCTTCCTAGGGAAAGAAGCAGGCATAGGTGTGTCTAGTTCAAGTTAAAGGTAAATGCTATTGAACTGTTTTGAGCCTGCTTTGTAGAGAGAAGGAGGCAGAGATGTGTAAAGTTAAAGTCAGAAAGTCTCTTTTTACCCTGTTTCAGATCCACAGTACAATCCCATCCACCTTGATTGGGGTAACAAATGGGGTAACAAAGACAACAAGATAAGGATCTTTTTATCAGGGTTCTAAGGTTTTTGGGGCATGGCATTTTATCCATACCCATTGTCCTGGTGTAAGCGGGTGTGCCATGTTTAGATAGTTGGTAGCTTTTAAAGAAAAATCTATGCCTGATTTTGGTTTCTTATAAACATATTGGACATGTTTTCAGATGTGCTGCCAAATCATTTGTAACCCCACCATGTGTAGCCCAAAGTATGTGCTGAAATGTAGTTATGGAATTTAAAAATTTGTGTGTGTGTGAGAAAGAGAGAGAGAGAGCGAGAGAAAGACTTCTGTTCCTCATGCTGTGAGCAGCGCTGAGAAGAAAAGGGGAGGTGCCCACGAAAAAAGCAAGGAAAAAAATAACAAATTTGGGCTCCACTTACCATCCATTTGTTCCCTGTGTTTCTTGACTATAAAACTCTTCTGTTATTATAAAAGCAGGGCCCTTCATATTCTCACACCTTACTCTTAGGTTCTCACATATCAATCCATTCCATCCTTTGGTAAGATAACTTCTACCATGTGTGGGTGACACATGAAAAACAAGAACAATATAGAAAGTTTCTCATCAAGCAATTCATCACACAGCCAAGAGTAGAAGCCAGGAGAGCACATCTTGGCTACATATCTGTGTGCTTTAATTTGGTTCTGGAGTGGGGATTTGATCAGATGTGCTGGGTCTGGTGGGCTGGGGAATTTTGGTCAGTATATGATGCTTTTCTGATAGTGAAGTATGATAACCAGGTGAAGCATGATGACCTAAAGTCTGCTGAAGCACAGTGACCTAAGAAATACAGCCTAGCGGTCTAGATGACTGACTGACTCAGTTTACTAGTATGCAACTCAGCTTCTCCTTGAATTTTCTTCATTCTATCTTTGCCATATCAGGCCATGTATTACCAGCAATGATAGCCCATCTGGAACACCAGAGCATGTAAAGTGTATAAAACCCTGAACTCCCTGTTAGGGGCACTCAGCCTTTGGATATGAATCTGCTGAGTCAGCACCTGTACTAATAAACCTGCTTCTTGCCAGCCATGGTATCCTTGTTCCTGATTGCCTCAACCAGATATGGTCCTCGCACTGTGATTTCCAGCTTTCAATAGGTGATCAGTTTCCTGCTGGCCAAACTTAGTCAGGTGGCCCAGGAAAGGTGGGTTTTTACGATATTTTCTGAGTCAGTGACTCATATAATGGAGGCGAAGGTAGTGTGTACACACAGGAAGGAATTTGGGAGAGAGATCGTCCTTTGACGATCTCTCTCTCAAATATTAGTAGTGTGAGTACCACATCAAAGGGAGGGTTTGAATTATTTTGAACATTACCACTAATGAGAATCGTGCCTGGCCATTGCTCCAACTATGCAGGATGGCAATTAGGGAATGAAGATTGTTCCCAGCCAAGGCAATCAGGGAACAGTGACACCACCACTGACAAGAAGCAGGTTTATTAGTACCTGTGCTGACGCAGCAGATTCAAATCCAAAGGTTGTGTGCCCCTAACAGAGAGTAAAGGGTTTTATACACTTTACATGTTCTGGTGTTCTGGGTGGGCTATCATTGGTAGTAGTAGATGGTCTGACATGATGGACAACAGAATGAGGAAGATTCAAGGAGAAAATGGGTTGCGTACCAGTAAACTGAATCAGTAAGTTATGGGTTGTTTTCCTAGATAGTTATTTTTCTAGAACCCTAGGCTGTATTTCTTAGGTCACTGTGCTTCAACATACTTTATCATGCTTTCACCTGGTCATCATACTTCAACATGGGAATAGAAATGAAACATGTATATTCATGAAAGTTAGACTGCAGCTCCCTAGAAGAATTTTATAACCCCATTTAGATAGTAGCAGGCTATGGGGTGACTGGCTCATTTGTGAGGATGGGCATGGTCATCACAGTTGGAAGGGTACCCTGGATGGAGTGGGTGAGGCAAGAATGTTCAAATGTCCAAGAGTTTAAGAGGTAGTATCATCAGTCAGAAAGTCATCCCAAATTTAGGCTAAATTTTGAATGTCCCAATAAGAAAAATTTCTGACAATAATTACCAACACTGAGAGTAACTCTCTTTTACATACAAATATACAAACAGAATATTTTCTTTGCACAATTTCAAACATACGCTGACTTTTTCAAGAATATGGCTTCAGTGTAAAAAACAAGAAGGTTGAATTGTGATTAGTTGGAACCTTGCCAAGAATTGGTCTCCATTTTGGAAGTCTCATTGTTACCAGGCAGCATAAGGGGTACCCCAGGGCCTCCAAATCTGCCTGATTTAAATAGGTTTTGACATCTGCCACATGAGGAAAAAACATTCTCTGGTGCATAAGACCTTTAATGGAAAGGGACTTTAATAGAATTAGTACGCAGTAAAGCAAAGAGAATGAAAAGAATAAATAAAATAGTTTTCAAATCCCAAAGTCACCCATCCCCTCATGGGTTGATGCCTAGTCAAACATAGTTGGCCTAAGCAGGACCACTGAAACCCAAAAACTTCTCACAAGTCTAAGGCACCTACTGGGGGGAACCCACAGGAAAGGGGCAGAAAGGGCAGGAAAATCTGGAAGGAAAACAACAAAATCAAAATCAAGATAAAGTTTTCCACAGGTCTCTCACCTACCTCTTTTTTTTAAGTGTTTCCTTCATGTCCCCCGGTCCCTAGTATCAGTTCAAGGCCAAGAAGTAAGCATAGCTTCTTCACATGATTCTCTGTTTCATGTGCTTCCTGCAGATCTCCTTCTTTTTTTGGGGGGGGGGGTTGTTTTTAGCTTCCTCTCTAGCTTCTCCTCCTCCCTGCTCACCTCCACCCTTCCTTGAGTAGGACCAGGTACCTGGAACCTCTCCTTTCCCCAAGGACCACATATTATAGCATCACTAGTAGAAAATTCTCTACTGGTGTCTTAGCTCAGATATATCCTGAATCAGTCAGCATTTGAATTATTATTCTGTACAGATAGATGCAAGGGTCTCAAACACTTCCCCCTACCCCCAAACAAACAAAAAAATATTTTACTGATCTATGAAGTGAAAAGTTGGGAACTTCTGATATAGTCAATCTCATGATTTAGTTATAGGGCCAAGATGCTGTTATCAGCCAACATCACATCAAAGAGTTCCAAGATTAAGCAGAGCTGAGTTTTTCAGTCTAAAAAATATAACATGTTATAAAAGGTAGGATAGTTCCTCCTGTGATGTTGAAGCTCAGATTTGGACCTTATAAACCTTGATGTTGTGAAATAATTGTGAATTAATGACTTTGAGAAATATTTCTTAGCTCTGAAAGCCCTCCATTCCCATAGGGCAGAAGAGAGTTTAATGCTCACTATGGGTCTGTAAAAAGAATGCCTGGGCAACTTTAGGAAAGGAATTAATAGTTATTGGAATTAACATGCCTCATCAATAAATAAATGCTGATCAATGAAATGAGTAAACACATTGATTTTGCCTTTCAGTAAAGGACCTGACCAGGTCATTTTTGATGTCATTATTGTTAAGATAAAGAAATGTCAAATGATCAATAACAACTTGAAAAAAGCTTTCCAGTGCTCTCTCCAAATAAGCACGGAACAAAGAATAAATCCCAGTGGGAATTATAAAATATAGTTATACTAAAAATATAGTAATGAAAACAGTTATATTAAACAAGGGGGATGTAGCTCAGACATAATTAGAAACTATTGGCTACCCTTGCTATATGGAATTTATATAGCCTAACTATATAGAGTTTAAGAGGAGAAAAGGCTTAATGTACCATATAGCTAAGCAAGTTAAACAAATGGAGAAGAAACTTGAGAAGATACTTCCCAAAGAGATCAATGAACAGAAGCCAGGCCAGGCTCGGTGGTGTGTGCCTTTAATCCCAGACTAGAAAGGGAGGCTGAGGCTAGGAATTGCTTGAGTTCATGGGTTTGAGACCTGCCCAGGGCAACATAGCAAGACCTAGTCTCAAAAAACAAAACAAAACAAAACAGAAGCCATTTGGTCAAAATTATTAAAATCATCAAAAAATTGTTTTTAATTGAATTGCTCCTACAGACCATCAGAATGACTGAAATTAAGGAAGCTGACAACATCAAAGTTGGGGAAGTGTGTGGACAACTGAAACATCCATACTTTACCTTGAATATGGGATTGCCTTGGTGCAATCATATTGAAAAAGAGTTGGTGCTAATGTGGAATTTATGGCATACAGTGGGTCTCACAATCCCATCCCGCTGATCAGACCCCAGAACAGTGGATACACATGACCCTTTAGAGGAGTTTATAGGAATGCTTCTATCAACCCTCTTCCTAACAGTCATCAAAATAAAAAACTCAGTTTTCTATTAATGGAACAGAGATGTAATATCCATCTGCTCGTACAGTGGAACACTATACAGCAAGGTTTGGTGTAAATTTTACATAAAGAACAACATTAGTAAATATATTAGTCTTTGAGTTTCTTATGATCTTTTTCTCGACTACTCAATTTTGCAGGAAAGTCATAAAAAAATAAGCAAATAAATGAGCATAACTGTGTTTGTGAAATATCACTTACAGAAACATTTACTCGGCCAGATTTGTCTTATAAGCAAGCTATAGTTTGCCAAACCCTGTTCTCTGCAATTAAAATTAATCATCCATACAATATGGATGAATCTACATTGTGTTGAGTGGTAAAACTGAATATTGATTACTGCAGGATTCCATTAACATTAAGTCAACAAAACAAGCAAAGCTAAATTACAGTGTTAAAAGTCAGGACAGTGGTTACTTTTGAGGAATACAGAAATGCCAGTGATTGAGAGGACTAAGGAGGATTTCTGGGAATTGCTAAGTTTGCCTTCTTGGTTCAAGAGGGTTATGATGTGTCTCTGTTTGTTGAAACTATAGTGTATAATATATTATATTTATGTATAACATATACCATATAGTATAATATATAATGTAAATAATAAAACAATAATATGTGATAGAAATATAAAATATTTATGTTGTGTAATGCCTTATTATACAGTGCCTGATTATATAGTATACAATGCATTTATTACTTTATATACTATGCCAGCATGTATATGTGTATTTATATATAAGTAAAGTTGTATTTTTTCATAATTTCCTATTAATCTGTTCTAAAACAAGCTACTTAAACAGATTTACATCTATGGCTATATTTATTATATACAAGAGATATAAGAACATATATAATTATTAATATTTATTATGTTTTATATTATTTGTTGAAATAAAATTTTGCTTTTGAATAAATTTAGATTTACAGAATAATTGTGAAGCTAGAATGGAGTTCTTATGCCCACACCACTCCTACTGCCAATGTTGTCTATGTTTGTGGGAATTCTAGTAGAACAAATGGATTATATATATTATTATATCTTATCATTAACTAAAAAGCCCATACTTCATCTCAATTTCCTTAGTTTCTCCCACATCCCCTTTCCGGTTCCAGGATCCTAAGCAGGATCCCACATTACATGCAGTGGTCTCCTCTACTTCATGGTCCTCAACTAGAAATAGAATTTATAGCATAAATAAGATGGGGTTCTTGAGCCACACAAACATGGGACTCATGGAACCACATAATGTGGACCTCAAATCCACACTTATGCTCTACCCACTAAGTTATCCAGTCCTGAGACCACACGGTTGTAGTTACTAAATGTCTAAATAAAGCCAAGCCTGAGATTAGGACCAGGCCAGGGTCCTTACCACATGGTGAGCAACTTGTATTTAGCTGCACACATCACATTCCATATGTGAATTCCATAGAGACATTCTACAGATGAATTCCATATAGGAATTCCATAGTAGCAGCAAACCATGATGTTCCTTCCACTTGCCTTCTGCCCATCTCGTGCCTTCCAATTCCCTGACCCCTCCAGACCCCAGTCCTTTACTGTTCTGCTTGAGAGCTTACCCTCATCTGCTTGAAATCCCAGAGTCTATTCAGGCCCTTGACCTCAGTTTTCCCTCCCTTGACTTCTCCTACTTCTTCTCTTAGTCAAACCTGTAGCCTCTGACTTGGCACATCTAGCTTATCCACATCTGAGTAGCTGAAGGATAATGAGCCCCCCTACCAGTGTCACCCTGATTTTCAGACCAGAAACCTCAGGGCCTCTTTGGTAATCCCATGTCCCTGTTCCTACCCTGTTCCTATCTCCTCTCCAGTCTCACCCTGTTTCTTAAGTAGCTCCCCAGCTCCACACCACCTCCTGGATGCTGCCTAAAGAACCGTATCAACCAGCTGGCAAGGGGACTCCATATTTCCTTCCTTGGGCAGCCTTTCCTCTGTAAGATCCTGAAACCTCTTGGCTATTCAGGAATATCAGTCCACTAATAAACTTGTCCTTCTTCCCCTACATTAATTTCATCTGTGTATGAGATCATTCCACTAACCTTTCACACACAGATACACACCCTCTCCCCTCTCAATAACATGTCCACCCAATGTGAGTCTCAAACCCATGACTATGATGTTACAAGTCTAAAGCTCTACCAATAAGCCAACTAAGCAACCACCCTGAGGTTAGTGCTGAATCTCTAAGTAAAGTTGACCCTGGGATCAGGGCCATGCCAGGGTCTGGACCAGATTGTGGACAACCTATACTTCAGCCCAACACCTCCGATCCATTTAGGACTTCCATGCAGGAATGACCTGGGCAGTTCTGAGGAGTGCTGTTCACCACAGAATATTCTATAATGGTAAAGGTGTCATTTCCTCAGGTCCTATCATCAGCATTGTTGTTGTTGGATCATTGCAGATTTTGATACTGACTTTGATTACTTGGTTGAGTGGTGTTTGTCCATTTCCCCAATGCATTGTTATTGTTTTGTTTTCAACCTGTGCTCTTTGGGAGGGAGTCACTGTGTGCTCCCTGCTCTCTTAAGTGTGAGTTGTATCCACCTTTGAGAGTAGGGTGTAGCTATACCAGCTATGTGGAGTTTTTTTGGCTTGGGATTCTTGTCTCATCCTTTATTTATTTACTTAATCATTTGCTTATATCACTATACACTCATGAATATTTACCTACATTAATATTTTGGCCAATTTGTCCATATGTAGGCTATTCAATGAAAAAGTTTAAAATAACATGAAATTTCCAATAAAAACTGGATTTTTTTTTGGTATCAAACACAAGAGAGTCAACCATAGCACAAAAGAGCAAATGAGTCTTTGGACATGTAAGTAGAACTATTGTTTCAGGGAAGGTGATGATCTTTCTGTACTGAGAGCTATTGTGCTGAAAATAATGTATCCTATTGTATCCCCCCTCCTAGGGGAAGAAGTAAGTAATTTGATACCATTCTAAGAAGGAAACAGACAGTTACGGATTCTAGAAACCTTATACAAAAAGTAAGGGATCTGACTGATCTATTTGGAATTAGTGATAACTTTGGGGTTTGGATAACTACACCCCATAATGTCTCAATGCTAGTAAATGCTAGAAAAAGAAAATGCTTAATCCCAACTTCTGATTATCTTCTATTTTTTCCTGCTGTCTGAAATAGAGAATAAGATATATAGGATTTGCACAGTGATATCTCAACAATTAAATATTGTCATTACCCCAAAGCTTGAAAGACATAACAGAACTTGCATTGTAAGCAAGTTCACCTGAAGTCTGAGAAGAAGACCTCCGAGGACTATAGCACCCAGTGCTGCAGGTTCACTGTTGACATCAGCACCGCTCATTCTCTGTGCTTGGTTCAGCAGGCCAACACCCTCCAACACTCCCCAAGTCTTTATTATTGCAACCTCCCCTATTCCATAGTTATAACAACCTATTCTTTAGCTATTGCAACACAATGTCTAAAAAAATTGGCTTAGCTCTTAAAAGTGTGATGCTTCAGGCATGGCTCTTAACACCAGACATCACTTTCTATTGTAGATAAGGGGTGATTGACAGAACTTGAGGACCATCATCCTGGAGAAGGTGAGATAAGATAGCAGTTTTCAGTTATTTGAAAGAAATGGGAACTGGAAGTGGTCTGTGTGCTTCCAAGTGAGAACTGAAGGACAAAGGCCACCACGTTGCTCAGCCTAGAGAAAAAATGTCCAGTACCTGCACTGTCTTGAATAGAAAAGTCACCTTCAGAGGTTTTGGAGGGCTTGTTATCAGAGTTATACTGGCAATAGACAAGATGACCACTTGGTGGGGATGTTACAGAGAGAATCCCTATTTCAGATAGAAAGTGACTTCTTCAAATTCTTAAGAGGCATTGTGTCTAAGATAACATCGAGAAAGAAAACATTCTCAGTACTAGAATCTGAGAAAGATATTTTTTTGTGGGGGAGGCTCCAGGTTGGGAAACCTTATCTTTGAGGGTAAGATAGCTTGTCTTCAAAGGAGCCTTCTGGAAGGTAGATTGGTTGGCAGAAGGAAGCAGCATACTGACCCACTGACATCATTAACAAGTATGGATTGATCTAGCTGGCTTCTCCCCTTGCAAAATTAAGAGCTGATTGCCAGAAATGGGACATTGGTCAAGGAAGAATAGGCTCAAGGAGGGCTCTAGGACAAAGTGATGAGGCCCAAGAAGAAACAGTTCATTCAGCACAGGTGAGTGAAGTCTTCATTCAGTGGCCAGGCAGCTCGGATGGACTAAAATCCTGAGGTCCTCAGGGAGAGGAATGGGGTCTTTGGGGCTGAGAAGAGCTTGAGCCAGTTCTTACCTGCAACTCCATGTTGATGTTCCCCACTGGGATAGCCTTTTTTCTACCACCACCTACCCTCATTAGTTGCTGCTACTCCTAAAGTTTCCCCAGGTCGGGAACTGGCCCATGGTACTTGTGACTGAACTACCATGGCTGGTACAGAATATGCCATCTAAAAGGAATTCAATAAAGATCTGGTCTCTTCAAGTATTATTAAGTACATGCAGTGTGCTGGGCATTAGGCTAGGCACTGGGAACACAGTGAGTAAAAGACAAATGAATGAACAAACAAATACCCCATATGATTCTTGTCCTCCTGAAGTTCATGGTCTTGTAGGAGAGAGAAATATCTTATAAGTGATCAAGTTTAGTGCAGAACCAAGCTACATGCAGTAAAGGGAACAGGAGGATGTGGGGATGGAAGGTGATTAAATTCAGCAGACATAAGGGGAAGTGGTGTGTGATGTACTGAATGGAGAAACTGGTGAAATGGTGGGAGGGGGGTGAGGGGGAGGAAGAGACTGGCCCGGACCAAGAGGGCTAAGAGCAGGGGGTGCTGTCCACTGGGAGAAGAGTGACTATCATCTCTGGCGCCTGCCAGTGCCAGTGGGAGAAGGATGCCAATCCTGTGTCAGCAACACAGGATGCTGAATGTCTTTCTTCAGAAGAGGAAACTGCATCTCCAAAAGGGCAGGTGACTTGCCTAATGCTTCACAGGTAAATAAGAGCCAGGATTTGAATTCTATGCACCAGGCTTTGCCTTTTAGGTTAACCGTGTGCTGTTCCTTTACTGCTAGCACATGGAGCACCCTTATCTAGATGTTTATGGCTTGACATCTTTTGCTTTCTCCTTGGGAGCCCCTGGATGGAGCCACTGGAAAACCATGTGGATGGCCACCGGAAGAATCATTTCATCTCAGGCCCAGCGTGGGGCTCATGACAAAAGTGTCAGAGCCCTAGCAAAGACCCAACTATTCTGCAGCCTTACCAGAAAACTATCAGACAACAAAGCCAGCTAGGCTGAATTCCAGCTGATGAAGGAGGCTCACCGGAATTCCCTGGATGTGCACCTGATGTGTGCTGAAGGTACCGACAGGTGGAATGGGGTGTGTGGAGGGCAGAGAGCTGAGGCAGGGTTAGCCAAAGACATTTCCAGATCTCACTCTGAAGCATCCAGGCTTGGAGCAAGTAGCATCTCCTACTCTGTGTCTGCGATGAGGCTGAGAGAGTACTAAGAAGAGTAAGAAGTGCCATCATTCCACTTGAGACCCTATATTGGCTCTGTGGAAGCCTAATTCATTCTCACCACTAGTTTGTCTACTTTAGGTCCGGAGATAGCTCTGAGCCCAGGAGGGCTTGGCAGCCCATTACTGCTGAGCTGGTCGAGGGCAGGAATGCACCAGAGGCACCTCTGAGGCCAGCAGTCAGCTTCCCAGTTCCTGATCCAAAGCTCTAGTCACTTTCTTAGGCTATTGGCTGCTGGGCATATTTCCTTCCAGGTCCTGCCCGGCCCACATCACCCATAATGGGAATCCTCCCTGCAGCCGCACCCCATCCCTCTGCATGTGCTAACTCCAGCCATGTAAGTGGACAAGTCTACACTCCATGGGGTACTTGATTTTACTACTCTCCTTTCCCTCTCCTGTTAAAAAAAAACATGATTTGCCTGCATTACCAGACTCCTTGTAGTGTCCCAGGCAGCAGGTGCCAAGAGCTTTGCCTCTGTGTTTTCATTATTTTACTGCTGAGGAGACAGAGCTCTAGGGAGTTGGTATCAATCACAGAAGACTCCCTTAGCAGTGCTAAGATTGAAATTGAATACAGGTGACCCAGCCTCAGAGTGAAGACTTTTCTTCTTTCTTCAGAAGATCACCCACCCTTCATTGGAATTCTGCAGGCAGGTGCTGGTATGTAGGTCCAAAGCCACAACTTATATATATGTGATATGCCCTTCTCCATTTTCCTCCCTGTAAAGTAAGTATCAGAAGTACTTCAAATATTTTGGATTTGTTATCTCTCCAGAGGAGGAAAGGTTAAGGAAGGGCGAGCTAGTTCTTAAGTACTGATTGTCTTTTATTTTTTTCTTAAAGCAGGCAGCAGAGTAGAGCGATTAAGAGTATAAAACTCTAAAATGAGACTGCAGGACTCCATTGCTGTGTGATCTTGGGTGAGGTGCTTAACATCTCTGTGCCTCAGTGTTGTCACCTACAATAATAATAGAACTACAATAATAATACGACATTAGATTGTATACATAGATAATACAATAGATTGTTATAGTAATAATCTATTGCAATAATAATAGAACCTATATCAAAAGAATGTTGTATTCAAAGAGACTGACCTTATTAACTGCTGAGTCTCAGTGTCTGGACTAGAGCTTAGCAGAGAAAAGGGAGTCAATAAAGAGAATGAATGGACAGGTAGCTGGACATGGCCTTGGCACAAACAGATATGAAACAATGTTACTTGTATTGTTATTACCTATTATCTCTCTCTGGTATAATTTCCCCTCAGGCAAGACCACATGAACTTTTCATCTGCCAAGAAACTCTTCCTCTAGTACTATGTCTTCTCTATTTGATCCTTTGCCTTGACTCAGGGCATGTGTAATCACTGCCTTCCCCTTCCCGAGCAGGTCTTTTAAACAGGACTGAGATTCAAGTTGCCTGGATTCTCTCTCTCTCTCTCTCTCTCTCTCTCTCTCTCTTTCCCCACCTTCCCTTTCTCAACCCCCCCACCCCCACGCCCCAGATCGCAAAGCTACAGTTTTTTCTTATCACTTACTGTTCAGACTGGATTCTGTCAATTATTATCCAACTAGTTCTCTCTCCAGAGGTGGAGCTGTCATTAAAAAAATATATAATGTGTGTGTGCATAGGCATTGTGGGTGAGCGTGCATATCTGTTATGCATGCAGGGGGCGTGAGGGGGAGCAATAGAATAGCAAGTGCTCTGGTATTTATAGTAAAGTGCACACCTGATTTAAATTATCCACCAGGAAATATGCATGCATGTGTCAGCTTAATCCAGGCTCATTGAAAGTGTGCCTGGGTGGTTTGCTCCCCCTCCCTTTTTGCACCTCTCCGTTCATAAAACCCAGGCTGCCTCCAGCCCGCTTTGCCTGCACTTGCTGGCCCCGGGCTCTCAAAGGTGTCTCTCTGAGGATGAGCGCTTTCTGGCTTTGCCTGGCTGTCACTGCAGCGATGGGAGGAACAATTCTTTGCAAACTCAAGAAGAACCCAGGGCAGGTGGGGAGAAAGGTGGTCTGTCTGGTCGGCCTCTGGGGAGGGGCTTGCCTATTCAGCCTCTCCCTCTTCTGGGGCTCCATCATCTTCTCCCTGTCATGTCTCCTCATGTGCACTTTCTTCTCTGGCCAAGAGTTGTTACCTGTGGATCAAAAGGCGGTGCTGATCACAGGTAAGCGGACAGCACTGTTCTTCTCACCCAGGGCAGGATCTGGCACTTTCTTTGCTCTAGAGGGACTTTTTCAAATGTGGTTTAAAAATAAAATCCTTGGTACAGAGTCAATGAAACCACAGCAGCAAGTGGTTTCCACTATATTGTTTTGGTTTGCCTTGTTCGGGAGGAGTCCTAGAGGGGGCTGGTGGTGAGGGAGGGAGACGCTGCTTCGCTCTGAAGCAAGGATTTTGCTAATTTCCCAGGATAGATATTAATAAGCAAACCTGCAGTATTTCATAGGTTTCGTGGTATCCAGAGGAGTCCCATAGGTTTCTTTAGGCTTAAGCAGAATTTTGTTCTGAGATTAGGGTTTGCCTGACTGCTGTCAAAACCTGTGGCCCATCCGAACCTTTTGTCTACAAATCTGTCATCAGATCGCTAACGTTTCTTAATTGGATCAAGCTGGCGGTGTGTCCAGGCGGCTGCTTGCTTGTTAGCTGAGCTGCCAGTTTTCCCTTTCTTTTTTTCTTTTTCCAGCAGCAAGTGTGAGGCCAAATTCAATTCCTATGGGTCGTAAAACTGGTCGGTTTGCTTGTGGAATCTAAACTTGGAAAAGACATTAATTTGGATTACCCAGCATTGTCCCAAATCAGAGAGTCCCACCACCATTTGGGCAACAGCTGGAAAATCACTTGCCAGAGGTCATCTCTCCCCCTCAAGCCCCC
>PVHY01029393.1:0-14463 GCA_004024945.1 Uropsilus gracilis | reverse complement strand
CCACCCCTTCCCTTCCCCTCCCCTCCCTCTTCCCCCCTCCTCGCCTCTCCCCTTCCCTCCCCACTGATGGATGAGGATCAGGCATCAGTCAGGCCCTGGCTTCTGGTGGGTCAGCTTCTGGGTAGCTGGAGGAGGAGCTGAGACTGTGAAGAGCTGGACCTGGGTGGGGGAGGGAGGCGGAGCCAGAGTGGAAAGCACTGGAGAGTCAGGAATGACAGGGGCATGTGGGTGGCCATGTACATAGTGGGGTGAGGGGGAGACACCGGGAGAATGGTCAAGACAGAGAAGCCACCTGCCAGAACCCAGCGAGAGGAAGCAAGAGGCAGGTGGGGTCGGAAGCTGGGGCAGAGCGGGCCCCAGGACGAGGGTCCTGGGGCGGGGCGAGGGCCCTGGGGACCAGTGTCATGGGGGATTCGCTGACTCTGGTCTCATCTTGGAGCAGTCCTGGGGGTCTGAGCCTTTGTGTCCAGTGCAACATCTGCCCACCTGGGGCCGCCGGTGTGTTTGGAGCCACAGCACAAGCTGTTTTGGCAGGTGGTGGGCAGGGAAGGGTGCGCAGAGGAGGGGTGACTGCTGAGCACAGCAGTGGGATGGGGTGTCCTGTCTTCCCGCGTCACCCTGAAGGGGCCACAGGCCTGGTCTCCCAGCTTGTGCTGGTTTCCAGCTCAACAAGGACTCTCTTGTGCACTGGTCACATGGTCTGCATAGTCCTCCCAATCCAGAGTTTCAGATGCAGCAGATATGGGGAGCCCTCCCCCCAAATTTTCATTCCACAAGTTTCCCAATGATGGTGATGCAGCTGCCCCATCCACAAAGCTGTGAGGACCACCGTGCGAGGACTCTTCTGCACCTGCTGTCAGAAGACAGAGATTGAGTCCTTGGATCTGTCTGTTATTTGCTCTTACGTTCTAGGCATCTCCCTGAACCTCTTTTCCTACATCCGCCCCAAGAGTTATGGGCGCCTTCATGCCAGATCTAGCTCATGCTCTCCCTAAGACGTTGTTGCTACACCTGAAAAAAAAAAAAAAAAAAAAACCTTGACTAAGACAGATTGGCTGGAGCATGAGAAGGGAGCAGAGAGGAGACAATTTTTTTCTTTTGCTCATTTAAGAAATTCAGAGACCTGTGCCTGTACGTGGGGAAGAGATTTGTCTGAAACAACTGGCTTCTATACAATAACAGATGATTTTAGAGCCGGCGTGAAGCTTTCTCCCTCTGTCAGTCTGTCTGTCTGCGCGAGCAGGACAGATAAGGCTGGAGGTAAATTTTATCATCCTGCTTGTGAAAATACCCAACACCACACATGTGGGAGGGAGGGCAGCATGAATTGTACAGGGATGTGGCATTGGCTTCCAATAAAAATGGAGATGAGCCTGCAGCTGGATAACCATCAGCTCCGTCCATGGTACAAAGGTTTAATTTTTTATGCTCGTATTTAGTCATTTTTATGATACTGGCTTCCTAACTCATTTCTGGGTAAAGCCAAGCAACATCGAAACAAATGCCAAAGAAATAGAAAAAAAGCCTTTCCGAGTTTCCCGTTCATATTTATTGTGAGTTGACAGATATTGCATTTCTTTCAGTTCAGGCCCTAATCAATTCATAGCTAAAAGGGGAAAAAAAAGAGAGAGAAAAGAAAACAGATGATAAAGGATAATTTGTGTGGGGCTTCTGGTCATTACCCTTTGTTATAACTCTCATTAGTGGAGCAAATTAGCATTGCATTAATAAATACAGAGATAGAGGCTGCAGCAACCCAAACAGATGCCTAATGCAATTGCAAATCTATTGCCACCATTTGCTTGCTCCATCCAGCATCTTTCACTCACGATTTACTGCCTTGAAGAAACTGGAAGTTTCTTCTTCTATGGATCATCCTTCTGTGAGGTCAGGTTGTAGGGCAGGGGGTGAGAGGGGAGTGGCCGTCTGTCCTTGCTGCTTTGCCAGGAGTGCATGTGCTTGCTGTGTGATATGCACATCGCATCAGGTACTTGGCATCCTTGCAAGGGTGTCTTGTTTGCCACTTGGTTGTCGGTGAGACTTGGTTCGAGCATTGACAAAGAGAACCAGCCTTTTCCATGATGGTCTTGAAGGAACTCAGCACTGCTGGATTATGTCACTAAGCTAGCAGGACCCTTGTGTGGCCCTGCATGGACAATGGAATGAAATGGTGACATAAGTGCATGGAAAAAAGGATCCATGCACTTATTCTCAGAGGTGGAAGGTGACCAGGGACGACTGTGTCACCTTGGACTAGAGTGACCTGGGCATCTCTGAATATGAGGCATCTGGGTCTAGTTCAGAAGCAGACAGACCCACACCTCCAGACTCCCATAGGTGCAGGTGCTGTTGGACATGAACCTCTTGACTTCCCCTAAGATTCCCCTGTCTTGTTCTGATCAGTGACGAGTTCCCGCTGCCATTGACTCTTCGGTCTTTGGGGGTAAAGACAACTAGAGTTTTGCTTGGAAGGCTCTAGAGGGCCACATCACTTAACCCTAGGAAAGTAACTGGGGCCATTCTGGAACATCTGGAAGAAAATGTTAAGGCATCTTTCATGTATTTAGTCATAGTCCCAGTGAATATTTTCTATACCACATGCTGCATTTGTGCCTGCCAGCATCTATAACTTCTGTGATACACAGTGCGGGTGAATGCTTAAATGGTAATAAACAAAATCGAAGGTGCAAGGAATAGAAATCAATACTGTGGGCTACTTCAACCCCGGAGCTGGCTAACATCAAAGGCAGACAATAGCAAGTGTTGATAAGGATGTGGAGAAACTGGGTCCGCTTCTGTCATTGGGAAGAATGTGATACGGTGCCGTCACTTTGGAAAACAGCCTGATAAGCCTTGACACTATTAAAAAATTAAAGCACCGCGTGATGGAACAGTTCCACCTCTGGCTAGGAAACCTCTGAGTACATAAGCCTAGCGAGTGAAAGCATGGGTCCCTACAAAAAGCAGCGCATGGCTATTCATCACAGCTTTACTCTTAAGAGCCAAAGAGTAGAAACAGCCCCAGCGCCCACAGCTGATGGAAGATCCTCACAATGTGGCTGTCCATCCTGTGGGCAATAGGGGAAGGACTGCCGACACGGGCAGTACATGGATGGACCTGATTGCACTTAATTAAGGGGAAGAGTCAGACCCAGCATTTCACGAGTCCATGAAACAGAGGTCAGAACCGATGGGTGTATGGAAGCAGGATGTAGCGTGGTGGGGGCCACGGAGGCAGGAGAAGTGATGTAAATTGGGGAGTGACTCTCGCAGATATGAGGTTTCTTTTGGGGGTCATTCATGAATATATCCTAAAGTTAGAGAGTGGTGAGAGTTCTGCAGCTCTGTGAATAAGCCAACCTCACTCAGTGCTTTCAAACACATTAAAAAATAGCAAGAAAAATGTGTTTGGAAAGACTGCTTTGGCTAAACTTAACACAAAATGGCTGAAGTCACGATAACTGAGAAGACCACGAGTGAAAATATTCCATCTTATCTATACCAAGATACCATGTCTGTTCTTCTTTCTCTTTAATGGTCGTAGCTCTAAAAGATGTTTTTCTTTAAGTCATTCCCCTAAGTGTTGACTTAGCAAGGAGAGCATGTGCTTCCTCGCCGTGGTAGGGACCCTATGAATTAGAAGGAAGATCAGTAATATGTTCTCGTTTGAGGGACTGGGAAAGAGAGAATATACTTCCTGTGTTTTCTTCTATTTAATCTCAGAGACTCAGGCCGTCTGCCTGTAATTCCATTCCACGCGCTACTTTTGGATGACAAGGAATATGATCTCTTCCCCTTCCTCTTGCCCCCTCCCATTTGTTTTATTAATTTTTTTATTGATTGCACACACATATAATATATACATATACACATACATACATGCATACATACATACATATATACTACATCGTCTACCCCGGGGTTCTTCCACTACCTTATCACCTGGGAACCATCTTAATCGCTTGTGCCCTTCCCTCCCCCAATTTACCCTCCTCCGCCTCTCCTGCTCTATGCCTCAATTCTTGTTTTCCACCGATATCCCTCATAAAAGTGAGACCATCCGCAGTTCCCTTTTTCTTTCTGATTTATTTCTGCTCACATGATTCCTTCTAGCTCCATCCATGTTGCTGCGAATGACATAAGTTGGTCTTCGATTGCTGAATAGTTTTCCTCCCCCCACCCCCAGCCTCCCCGTTTCTGAGCGCTGAGTACTGTGGTTGGAATTGTTACCCAGCCGCTCTGGAGGTAATGCAGAGGAATGGCCAATAGGTGGCGCTGTCTCAGCGGGGGGCCGAAGGCAGGTGTGACACCTGGATTTTCCAGGTTGACCATTTCAGACCTCACCCTGTGAAGCAGTTACCTGAGGTTTTACTCTGGGAAAAGCCCGTTCAGCAGCTAAAGCGGAGCTGAGAGCAAATCCAGATTTTGCTGGGACCTCGCCTGAATTTGGGGGTTCTTCTGCACGCAGAGGATCACAAATGAACATAACAGTGGTTTCAAAAGTGACTATTAGCGCGACAAAAAGTCTGACAGATCACCGCGGTGAGAAGCTGCAAGCCCCACCGTGAAATCTAAAAAAAAAATATAAAACCACCTACTTTAAACACTGTGTCCCTGCCTCCCTTCCTCCCTGCAGGGCCTGGGCTGTATTTGGGGTGAATGACCCTCCTTGGGGCTCCTGGTAAGACACGGGCTGAGCTGGGACAGTTGACGACGGACTCCTGCTACTCTGGGATGGTTGGGGTGTCCTAACCACCCCTGTGATCACTATGAACCTCACCCTGTGTTCCACTAGCTGGAAATGACACATATCACAACTCAGTTTCTCTTGAGTGTGATAGGGAGGGGGGGTCCCTGTGAGGGGGGAGCTGGGCTGGAGAGGAGAGAACACTGCCATGAAAACACTTTGGCAAGGATGTGAAGAAATAGGGACTCTGGGCGAATGTAGATGGTGTTGCCTTTGAGGGAAGCTGTCTGGGTCTTTCTTCAAACTGAATGGGTCAGCAACCCCGTTCCAGAAGCCTATGAAACCATCATCAGGAAAAATCATGTGTCTCCCATGTTGCTTGCAGTATTGCCGAATAAGCCAAGGAAACAACCCAAGGGCTCCTAGAGGTGAACAAATAAAGGCTGGAGTGTGTGCACACGGTGGAATACGCAGCTATGAGGAAGGCTGAACCGTCTTGCCAATTTGTAGCTAAACACAGGAACTTGAGGGAATCCTGTGAAGCCAAGTTCAGCGGAAAGATCCGCCCAAGTATTGGGCGCTTTCACATGGACGAGTGATGTAAGGAGACAAAAAGGGTGAACTGATGAGTGGAATAAAAATGGACAAGTGGGCAATGCTAACTGAGTTGGGCTTTCCGGAGACCAAGAGGGTGAGGATGCATCAAGAGTGATGGAGCCACCGGTGAACGGGGTGGGTACCTTTTAAAATTTCCTCCCAGCATCTCACCTGCATCTGCACATTTTCTGATGGGGCTCCGGAGGGAGTCGAGGGGGCTCTGAGGCTTCAGCGTGGGAAGGACACGGTCGTCAT
Organism: Uropsilus gracilis; assembly: GCA_004024945.1. NCBI lineage: Eukaryota > Metazoa > Chordata > Mammalia > Eulipotyphla > Talpidae > Uropsilus > Uropsilus gracilis. The sequence continues at coordinate 8,924 of PVHY01029393.1, read as the reverse complement.
CAGCTTGGCAGACCTGCTCTGAGTTCATTTTGGCTTCTGGTAAAGAACGTCTCCACTGAGTCATCCTTTCCAGACCCGTTACAGATCCATTCAAATAAATCTCCATGACCCATTTCCTCCGGGCAGTTTTATAGGAACCCTGAGTTCCCAGGAACTTTTGAAATATTCCCATTTAAAAGAGAGAATCCAGGAGCAGAGGCAAGAGGAAACTCTAATTTATGAAGCTTTTTGTCTCTAGAATACCCCTAAGCTTTAACTCAAATTCCTCTTCCTATACCTGAGATGAGAACGTAGTCCCCATAAAATGTATTAAAAAAAAAATCAAATCCATCACAGCGTCCTCAGTGTGGAAGGATGATTAGGGACTGAGTCATTATGAGTCAGAAATCTTAAATCTTCCCATACTGCCTTAGAGCATCTCGTGGAATCGTCATTACTGCAGATCCAGGAAGTCAGGGCAAGATCACATCCTCCAAAACCCCACCTACAACACCACGGAACTGTCTCTGAGGTTTCACAGGTGCCTTTACCGTGCTTTACACGTTCGGCCCATTCTTGTCCCACCTGAGCCATGGATGGTCTGACGTGGGCGTGTGGGGTTTAGAGAGCTGCACCACAGGGGCCCTGGCAGAGCACGGACCTGTTTTAGCCAATGAGAAGGACGTGGTGATGCAGCCATCCTCGCCCCCTGATGTAGGCAGCAGAGTCCCCTGCCTGGTAGGGTCTGCGTTGGTGCCACAGTTACACTACACACCAGGCAGGTAGGGCAGGGAAGGATGGGGGTTAGAGGGGGAACATAAGGTGGTGAGGGCCATCGAGAGGCGGGTGAGCACCCCAGCCCCCCGTGAACCTTCACCTTCTTTCTCTGTGCTCTCTCTGGTGTCCTCTCCTGATCATTGTTGTGACTTGTGGGTCACTCGACAAGACACAAGGATCCGACTGAAGTTCAAGGCTGCAGGTTTATTACTGGGACACCGGGGTCCCCAGGCCAGCTTGGCAAGAGAGACCCCAAGAAGTCTCTGGGACAAGCTTTGATAGGGCAAAACCACCACCGCCGCCTATTGGGAGACAGCAAGCAGGTGTAGGACACTTTCCCATAACTGCAGGACACGTTCCCATGTTCCCATAGCTGTAGGTTTTCCAATAGTGCTGACACCCATCATCTATCAGGTGGACAATGCTGTTGTCAGGAACCACCGGGAATAAGAGGAGGCAGAACCAGGTTATGGGGTCAGCCAGCCGTGGCGGGTCCTTTCCACCGAGGGCAGGGAGAGGACGCAGGCTTCAACAGGGAGGTTTTAAACAAAATGGAGCCACTTTGGTCAGTCTGTTCTCAACACTCATGTGCACTTGCTGAGTGTTCTCTCTGCGCCCCTGTATCCCCTCTGCCGGGCCCAGGCGTGCACACTCACACATGCACACACGTGTTGGGCCTCAGGGGCCTGTGCCCTCCTTAGGTGGGTGCAGCCTGCACAGGCTCATGGGGGAACCTGCCCACCTCACAGCCCTGTAGCTGCCCTGCGCGGCTGCAATAAAACTGTTGCATGACAGGTCACAAGCGGAAACCTGTCCTGGGAGAGACCGCTGGAGTCAACCTTGGTGAGACGCGGGTCCTTAGGAGGCAGAGGCCACAAGCAGGGGAGGAAAACAGAGGACGTGCAGGGGATCGTCAGGCCTGGACTATGTTGGAGGGGGGGAGGGAGGAGGAGCGCGGACATTTGCACCGATGTTGTCACCAAGCACCTTTCGCTTTGATGCTAAAATCTTTGCTCTTTGCCAGGCAAACCCACCTGTTCTTGATGCCGCTGGTAGTGCCAGCAGGTTCTTCTTGCTTCTAGCAGTTCCACAGACACGCTGGGCCTGGCATGGCCAGGGCTAGCAGGGCTGGGGGAGCAGGTGAGTCCCTTAAACCCCTGCCCCCAGCAATCATCACATTCTTTCTCCCTGCTCATTCTCTGGTTCTCTGTCTGTCTCTCTGTCTCTGTCTCTCCCCCTCCCCTTCCCTTGTTCAACCCTCATGCTCCCCTTGTGTTCTCTCACCCTGGGCAATGCCGCTCTTTTATCGCCTCCTCCCTGGCCCACGCGAGCCCCCCATGCATGCACACACCCCCTGGGCCAGGCACACGGTCACCAGGAGGGCACACACCCCAGGTGCTGTCATAGCGGTTAACGGCAGACAGATCCTGACGCGCCCATGGACCCTACCCTCCATCACTGGGCACCAGAGCTGTGGAGGCCCTCTCCACGGGGCCCGGGGCCCTTCGCATCACTGCTTCTTGCCCCCTGGTGGCGCTGTCATCCTTCCCTTCAGCCTCCGGCCACCCCCCTTCAGAGTGGCTGGCTCTGGGACTCACGCCTGTTTCTTGGCTAAGTCCTGCTCTGGTGGCCACTGGAAATAATGCCCAGATGGGAGCGGTGGCTGCCCAGCCAAGACACAGAATGGTGCTGTAATCACCCATGTCTGTCTGTGTCCCTGGTTACCGGGGGAGGTGACTTTGTGGCGTCCTTTGCACAGGGAGCGTGTCTGTGGCGACATTGATGACACGGTGTGGGGTGTCGCCTGCCAGGGATCCTCGGAGGCAGCTCTGCTCCAACTTCCACTCCAGTCTGCGGCTCTTGGGGCCAGGAGCTGACACCTTCGTGTTCTTCCACCTTCTGGGGAGATAGGCTGGGTGCTGAGCCCCGGGTGGCCCCGGAGCCTGCTGGAACCCACAGGGGCACCTTGCCCGCCTGCGCCAGCCTCAGCCTGCTCTTCACGCTGGGCCTTGCATGAGCAACCTCGAGGGGCCATGCCTGAGCAAGGGCCCTGTCTGATCTTGGCTCAAAATAAGGCCAAAGCTTCCAACCGACGAGGCAAAGGAAGAAGCAGTGCTGTCAAATGTGGTTTCTGTGGCCAGATTCTTTCAGGTTCGAACCACCCGTGTGTGGCAGTTGCCAGTCACATGCAATTTAAGCAACAGGGTTTTATTTACAAGGAAAATTAATTGGGGAAACAGAAAGTCAAATGAAAAGTCCTCACAGTCACAAGTGGCAGTTATCTGACCCCAGTCACCATGTTCAGTCCCAAAGGTCCCAAAGACACATGTCCAAGATGGTGCCCTTTGCCCCTCCAAGCCTGATGCAAGCACTCTGCAAAGCATCATCTTTTTCCAGTGTCTTATCTTCATCTCTTCTCCAGTGTTCTAAGCTGTTCTACTTCTCCAAGGCTCTTCAGACTTTTCCAACAGATGCTGATGCAAACTCAGCTTTCCAAATCTGCCACCTTGCTGTGGCTCCAGGTGCTTCCTTTTCCAGGCCCGCCTTCAGCAGCATCTGGCCACATCCACCAGGCCTGCCCTCAGCAACCCCTGGTCACCCTCAGCCTGTCATTCTGGCATCTGACTCCATACCGGCTACATCTCTGCCAGCCACTCCCCCACCATGGCTCCTTGCCATCTCTAGCTCACTCTTCCAGGGGGCTTTCCCAGCCAAGTCACATGGGCCTGTTCTCTCAGCCCGCCATTCTCATCCCCCTTCCCACCTCTGGCTCCTCTTGTTTTGTGTCCGCTTTCATGCTTCTGGCTTCTTCTCACGGGTCTTTCTCTCAGACCTGCCCACCAGGGCAGTACGGCATCATACCATCTTCAATTACGTCACTGCCAGAGAGCTCCACTGCCCCTTCAGCCGGGTCACCCGTATCATGTTGAGAGGAGATGAGAAACTTGTGGGAGTCAGAAAACAGCGGGAGAAGCATGGGAAAAGCTGGGCTTTGCAACTGATGACTGGCAGGTCCTGGGGGTGCCAGCTCTGGGCGCACCACCTTGGTTTCTGTTCCCTACTGCGGGCATTGCTGGATGTGGTGCCTCTGCGTCAGCGTGTCTGTCTCTGGCCGCAGCTGTGGTGTCAGTGGGTCTGCAGTCGTCTTGAAGCCCCAGAGGTGAGGAAGTTTCTGAGCTCGCTCAGCGGCCACTGGTGGAATAGGACCCCCATGTTGGCTGGTGGCTGGCGGCTGCCCTGTGTACCATACCCTGGGGAACTTGTGCCCTCTGGATCTAGCGATCCATTTCCTCCACCTGTAACAAGAGGGTGGTGGGGAGTGTGCGAGCATCCCGGGGCCTCAGCACCTCTTAGCATCAGGAAGAAGCACATCACTGTTGGAGGGTCACCCCTAGACACGAAAGTGAGTCCAAGTTCTGATTAAACCTCAAAGCTTCACTAGCCAACCAGAGGCTGTCCCTCAGGTGAGGGGACCGCCCTGAGCACAGCTTAGCAGGGGCTTATGAGGGCAGAAACCTCACAGCTGCAGTTGCCAAAGCAAAAGCAGGCGGGAGACAGAAGCAGAAACAAGCCATAAGGAGCAAGGGGAGAAAGGAACATGTCACCCTCTCCGGGTCTCCATGTCCTGGTTTCAGTGACCCCACGTTGGCACCTTCTGTGTCTATGGAGGAATCTGACACACGACTTCTGGCCTCCTGGGCTGACTCACTGGGCTGTTTGACGCTGCCCAGGGATCTGTTCCGTCAGCAGTTCCAGCTCACACTGAAGAAGAGGAAATTGTAGCAGCGACGGGGAGAAGCTGGAGATCACCAAGTTCTCTTAGCGGTCAGGGTCAAGGTCACTCAAGGACCTCAGATGAGAGTGAGTTGCAGATATTACAAACCATTGTGCCCCAGAGCGGGAAGAAGGGCTTCCTCTGGCAGGTGCCTCTTCTCTACATGGAGAAGGCTCCCAACGGTCATCCTAGTGTGAATTCTGCAGCTCAACCACGTGGCCCAAGAACCAGCCAGAAGTGATGTCCCCAGGCTCAAGTCATTTACTGCTGTTCCTCCAGCATCGCGAAGGGCAGAAGTCTGCACACACCGTCTCCTCGAAAGATCCCATCTTCCCTCCCACCTGCTTAGCTGACAGACACACCACCCTTGTCCTCTGTCCTTGTCCTACCCCCATCTCCTGGCTTTCCTTCCTCTTCCTTGTGGCAGGAGTGCGGAGAGAAGGTCCAGCCGGGCAAGGAATGGCCTGCTGGTCACTGAGTGCTCTTTGGGGGGCAGAAGAGGGGAAACTAACAGTGTGGCAAATCCCACCTCCTTAGCAGCCAGGGAGGAGGCATAGGAAGAGACTTCGGATATTCATATTTCCAGTCTCATCACTGAGTGTTTATTGGGTGCAGGTTTATCTCACCAGGCAGACTTGAGATGCCTGGAGAGCATGTTCTTATCATCTGTTGTTTTTTTTTTTTTTTTTTTTTTTTTTTGTATCCCCCACAACCAGCGCCGGGCTGCAGAGGAGGGAATGGGAGGCATAGAAGCTGGGCTTTGACATTTCCCGCATCGGGCTGCAGTGATTAAGGGAGATAATGTGTCCTCAAGGGCTCTGCAAACCGTGACTCTATCATGTCACCGCGGTCACCATCCTTCCCTTGCTCTCCCACCTCTTCTGCATGCTATCTGCCTGAATAGGTCCCTTCCTACATGGGTGATCTAACCCGGCCAGAGGAATCTGAGCTCAGTCAAAGAAACAAATCCATCCCAGACCTAAACGTGAGCACCAACTCATTGCTAGGAACCCCTGAGTATATGGAGAGTGGAAATACCACATATTTATGTCACTCAAGTTACTAAATATTATATTTTTTTCTGATTGTAAAAACATTTTTATTGCAAAATATTTAGGAATAAAAGAACATAAGCTAGAATAAGCCACTGTTTATGTCTTACCAGATTTCTTTCCAGGCTTTTACCTATGTGTGAGAGTATTTATGTTCGCATAGATACATGATACGGATATATACTTGCACACCCAGGTATGTGCCTTTATAAGCATGTTTTCTGCCTTGTTGAATCTATAATCTATCATCAGCAGTTTCCTGTGTTATTAAGCACACATGGAAATATTGCTTTGTTGATGACAGTGTTCTGTTCAAATACAATCACAAATTTTAACTTTTTTAAACTTTCCATTTTCTTTTAGATTTATTTCTCCCTCTTTCCTAAAATGAATAATGTCCTAGTTAATATTTGGTTGTAGATACTTGCCTACAACTCTAATTAGTTCCTTTGGAGACTTAAAAGTTGAATTACTGGAGCAGTGACAGGACTTTTAATTTGGCAGTGTTTTCTTTTTTTTTTTTTTTCTGGAATTTGCCAATCTACCTTCTTCCAGGAACCTAGAACTTTGTTTCTATCTTCTACCCTGAACTACTTCAAATGCTACCATTTTTAAGATCAACTTCAAATGCTACCATTTTTAAGAGCTCCTCTAATTTGACAAAAGGCATTGCATTTTGCCTTCATCGGATTTTTGGTTACTGAGCTTAGTTTCCCTTTGTATCTTCATCCTTGGGTATTTCTTCTTCTGCAAATGGTATATTTCATGCCTTTGTCCTGCTCGATACTGCACGGGTCTTCCTATTCTTAACTGATCAAGTCTCTGGAGATTATTTTTACCTTTGACCATCCTTTTACAATATTTATGCTGTTGTTTTTAGAATTTCTTATATGATTTTTTTGGCACCAGAATACATTAATTCCTCCTGTGGTGTTTATCTTAGAGCTACTGCACCATATCCAACTATTTTTACAAAACTATTAACTATTGTCACTTTTATTTTGCCTGTAACACTTTCTTATGAATTCAAGAATATAAAATATAAGGCCAAAGGATGCAGAACGTGGTCTGTGCAGTGATGGAGCGAGTGTCCTAACCCTACCACCTTGGGAAGGAGATGGTACTGGTTGCTGGGGGTCCGCATACTTTCTTGTTGCCCTTCTGCCCCTGCCCAGTGACCTCCATCATCTGACGCTTGGGTCGTCATTTTCTTACTATTGTGCATTTGCAGGTTAAGTGTGGATTTCTAATCAATACTTTGTTCAACTTCCTACAGGCGTCACACCCTGTGTATGTGTTTCTATCATTTCCTTCGCTCAACGATACATGGTTTTCTACTGCGTGTCACAGTGCTTCTTTGCTGTCGTGCAGGGAATATGCCACCATTTAACTGTTCGTTCTGTTTTTAGTGGATACTTGGTTGGTTTTCAGAATTGCAGTTGTTTTGCAATTATAGATTGTATGGCTGTGAGATTTCTTGTACATAATTTGTCTCCTGGTATACATTTATAAGAATGTCCTAAGGGAATACATTCAGGGGTCAAATCGTTGCATCTTAGTATGTGGATATGTTGTTTTATTGATTGAACACCAAAGCTTTTCCTCGAACAGTGGAGAAATTACCCACTTCTTTTCTTTCTTTCTTTCTTTCTTTCTTTCTTTCTTTCTTTCTTTCTTTCTTTCTTTCTTTCTTTCTTTCTTTCTTTCTTTCTTTCTTTCTTTCTTTCTTTCTTTCTTTCTTTCTTTCTTTCTTTCTTTCTTTCTTCCTTCCTTCCTTCCTTCCTTCCTTCCTTCCTTCCTTCCTTCCTTCCTTCTTTCTTTTTCAGGTCTAGTTTAATGAACAATGTATAAAACCTATAGGAGGAAAATTTTTAAGATCCATTTTTCCTTTTCTTTTCCTCTTGGACACTGTTTGCCTAGGAGTCTGACTTTGTAAGTTTCACTTATTTGGTAGATAGGACATTTATTTTAATTGTATTTTAATGATAATTTTGCTCATTACTAAGTGAAGTCATGCACGTTTTCCATATTGAGGGTTATTTATGGTTTTCTTCTGAACAATGTTCAAGTTCTTTCCCCATTTTTATGTTTATTTAAAAAATTCTAATTAAATCACAGGTGTTGTCGTTTTATTTTTATTCTAAGTTTCTATCATTATGTGTGTTACAAATATACTCACTTCTATTTACGACTCGACTAGGTATGTTCCTAAATGCCTTGACTTTTCGCGCTCTTTGTGATGTATCTTACTTGATGAATTGAAGTCCTTAATTACACATTAATTTATCAGTCTTTGCTGGTATGATGTGTTTTATTTTTGTAAAGCTTGCATTTCCTTCTGAAAAGAAAGAAAATTTTCACACTGAATGCAGCTTCTGACCAGATGTGTGTGTTCTTCCCCCCCACCAACGAGTTTTCTGTTACCAACTAGATACCCTACAATCCGCTTCCATGCGGTACTATCTACCTCAAGTCAGCATCAGACTCCACAGGTCACATGACTTTCTGCCCTCCCCACAATTGACTACCAAGCACAAGTTGGGCATCCAGTACTTTCGACTGGTGGGCTATGAATCAGGGCTTCCCACAAACCCCCACCCTGGGTTTGAACTTGGGGAAACATTTATTGGTTTATTATAATAATAGGACATATGACAAAAGACGCATGTGGAAAGCAGGCGAAGGGGTATTTGGGAGGCTGGCAGCATTCTGAATGTGGGGACTCTCTTTTTTCTCCATGGTGCTGAACTTGGGGATGCGTCTGTACTCACCAGCCTAGGCGCTCCCTGAGCGCCATGCTCTCGGGACTCTTATGCGGAGGTTCTATCAATTACACATGATCAACCATCAACTCCATCTCTGTCCCCTCTTCTCTCTCCAGGGGTGAGATGTGAGACAGGATGTTCTATGCTTCTAGTCACAGGTTGGCATATTCGGTCATCAGCTTCCATCCTGAGATGAACCAGGAGTAACCACCTTAGAAGAAAGATGCTCCTATCAGCCAGGAAACTCCAAGGCATTTAGGAGTCTTGGGTACGATGCTCCAACATCTCAGGAATGACAAGTGTTTCAGTAGATCCAGGTCAGGAGCTGGGGGCGAAGCCCAGATATCTATTTCTTATGATTTCACATTCTCAAATCAGGAAGATCCTCGAAGAATTTTTTCTTTCTTTTTTTTTAACATTAAATAATTTATTTAAATATAAATTTTACATCTTTGTAATTCCCGGGATTCACCCCCCCACCCTCCCTGATCATTCCCCCTCTGTCCCACCCCCCCACCTGGAGTTGTGTACTTCAATTTGGTTGTTAGCTTTTTTTTTTTTTACTTTTCTTCATAG
>PVHY01029392.1:0-14325 GCA_004024945.1 Uropsilus gracilis | reverse complement strand
AATTTTTTTTTTTAATGCGATGGATCACACTTGTTGGTTGCATATGTTGAGCAACCTTGCATCCCTGGAATGAAACCCACTTAATCACTATGTGATCCTTTTGATGTAGTGTTTGATGTAGCAAACTCTGTTTGCTAATGTTTTGTTGAGGATTTTTGCAATTATACTCATTAGGAATATTGACCTGTGATATTTTTCTTGAGAGCTTTATCTGGCTTTGGTAATGCTGGCCTTGTCAAGCAAGCTTGGAAGCATTCTCTCCTGTTTTTGGAGTGGTTTAAAAAGGATTTGTTAAGCCTGGCATGGTGGAATGTGTCTGTAAGTGATAGCCTGTGGAGTCATGGCTGGGACTGGGGATCGTGGTTCAACTCCCACCTGGGGCAACATAGCAAGACCTAGTCCCCCAAAAAATAGCTGAGTGTGGTGGAATGCACCTATAATCCCAGCTACCTGGGAAACAGGCTGGGGATTGCTTGAGTCCTTGGTACCCCAGGCAACGTGAGCCTGTGGTTCCATGGGCAAAAATTGCGAGACCTAGTCTCAAAAAAGAAAAAAACAGGATTCATTAATCATTCTTTGAATGTTTGGTAGAATTGAGCAGTGAAGTCATCTAGTTCTAGACTTTCATTTGTTGGGAGGTTTTTGATTTCTGACTCAGTCTCTCATTTCTAGTAATCCATCTGTTCATATTTTCTGTTTCTTCGTGATTCACTGTTTGTAGTTTAAATGTTTCTAGGAATTTATTTCTTCTAGGTACCTTGATTTGGTGATGAAAAATTGTTGTAGTCTGTGATGATCCTTGTGTTTCTGTAATATCAGTCTTAATATCTCCTCTTTCTGGTTTTATTTAGTTGAGCCTGCTTTTCCTCTTAATGAGTATCAAAAAGGTTTATCAATTTTGTTAATATTTTTAGAGAACCAGTTCTTGGTATCACGGATCTTTTGTGTTTTTTTAGAAAGTCTCTTAGTTCACCTTTTTTTTAACTCTGATTTTTGTTACTTCTTTCCATCTATTAACCTTGGACTTTATTTGTTGTTTTTCTAGTTCCTTTTAGTGTAAAATTAGGTATATGCTATTTTTTCGGTTTTCTTAAGGTTGGCATTTATTACTGTCAAAGTTCCTCATAGAACTCAGTTTGCTGCATCATCCCATAAGTTTTGGTAGACTGTATTTCCTTTTTTTTTTTTTTTCTCTGTTGAGCCATTGTTCAGTAGCATGTTAATTTCACAATTTGTAAATTTGCCAGTTTTCCTCCTGTAATTAATTTCTTCAAATCATTATGTTAAGAAAAGATGAGTGATATTATTAATTTTAGTTTCTCAGTATTTCACTAGCATTGCTTTCTGTTATTGAAGATTATTAATCACACTTGAATTTGTTATAGTTTATTTAACCATTTTGTTATTTTAGGACACTTACATTGCTTTTTTGTTGTTTCTGCTTTCTTACCCCAGTTATATTGTGATGTAATTGATACAGAACTTTGTATTAATTTCAGGTATATAGCTTAATGATTTCATTTATGTATTTATTACAGTGATTATCAACATTGCCTTCCATTTGTTGAAAATATCTGTTAAGGCCGGGCACGGTGGCTCGTGCTTGTAAGCTTCAGCCTATGAAGCGGCCGGGGCTAGGGATCGCGGTTCGAGTCCCGCCTGGGGCCAGTAACGAGACCTAGTTCCAAAAAATAGCTGGGCGTGGTGGCGTGCGCCTATAATCCCAGCTACCTGGGAAGCTGAGGCTGGGGATTGCTTGAGTCCATGGTACCCCGGGCAACGAGAGCCTGCGGTTCCACAGGCAAAAATAGCGAGACCTAGTCTCAAAAAAAAAAAAAATCTGTTAGCACTCTCCAATTCAGAAATCACTATGTACATGTAACTTATTAAAATTATGTGAAATAGTAGTGGTTTCATATTTTCCAGAATACATAAAGAGCCCTTGTAATGCAAGACTCAAAAGACAAATGACCCTTTTTTTTTTTCTTTTTTTTGAGACCAGTTCTCACTATTTTTGCCTGTGGAACTGCAGGCTCACGTTGCCCGCCCGGGGTACCACAGACTCAAGCAATTCCCAGCCTCAGCTTCCCAGGTAGCTGGGATTACAGGCGTGCACCACCAAGCCCAGCTATTTTTTTGGGGACTAGGTCTCGCTACATGCCCCTGGCGGGACTCAAACCGCAATCCCTGACCCCAGCCGTGGCTTAAATGACCCAATTTAAAAGTAGGCAGAAGGCATGGTGGTGCGTGCCTTTAAGTGTGGCTGAGACTAGAAATTGCTTTAGTCCGCAGGTTCAAGACCTGCCCGGGGCAACATAGCAAGACCTAGTCTCAAAAAATAGATGGGCGTGGTGGTGGTGCGCACCTGTAATCCCAGCTTCCTGGGAAACTGAGGCTGGGGATTGCTTGAGTCCATGGTTCCCCAGGCAACATGAGCCTGTGGCTCCCTGGGCAAAAATAGCGAGACTTCGTCTCAAAAATTATATAACTGAAAATACAAGCATACAGTGCAAATTCCAAATCCCATAGACCACCAGCACGGTATATCCAGGTGGACACACCTGTTTGCTGTGTATCCTTCTGGATCCTTTTGATACTTTTATGTGTGCATGTGTATATGTGTTTTCAGTTGCTTGTGATCATGCTTGTAGGTAATGTCGTCCTTGATTTCTTGGAATGTAAAGTCTTTTAAATGCAATTAGAGTTTTTCTCATCCATAGGTGATGCTGGCAGCAGAACACCGAAAGACCAGAAGGTGAGTTGGCATGGGCTGGGGAATGATGACTGGCGATTAAGTATGGCAGGAACGTGTGGCCTGACCGGTGAGTCCATTAGCTTCTGATCACGTATCCTGTAATCAGCCGCCTCACAGGAGTGCGTGGAGGCCGCTCAGAGATGCAGACGCTGGTGCTGCTTGAGTGTGGACTTTGGTAGTCATCAGCCAGATGGCGTTAATCAAGGAGAATTTCCTAAGACTTAGTTTTCTGGACTAGATTTGTAGAAAAGGATTGTTTTGCCTGATCAAGTGTTAACTATAAGTGTCCAGCATAGCTCATTCTGTTTTGTTGTTTGAAGGACAGGTGTCTTTCTTAGTCTCAGGTTGTATCTGATCCATGCAGCTGTTTTAAACCTTGTTCCCCTCCTCCTCTGCAGCTCCGGGAAGCGATGGCAGCCTTAAGAAAGTCGGCTCAGGATGTCCAGAAGTTCATGGATGCCGTCAACAAGAAGAGCAGCTCCCAGGATCTGCACAAAGGTTAGGGTTAGGAGGAGGCAGGGTGCAGGTGCGAGGTGAATTCCTGCAGAGATTTCTTAGAAAGTTTTGGTTTAGCGTCTTCGAACACTCTCTCTAGCTACTGTTGGACGCTTCAGCACTGCTAGTGGTGTGTGTCGGTACCGGAGTCGCATGATCGCGCTTCCCTTGTTGTCTTTGTGAGTCTTTGATCTGCGGTTGTGATAGGACAGACCCACCATCCTTCGTGGCTGTGGGATCCCGGGTCCACCCGCACGGATACCTTCTTGCTTTGTAGCGCCGTGCTCATGACTGACCATCAGAGCAGAGAGTCATTGAGGCTCCTGCACAGACGTCTGCCGACGGGAGGGCTCTGCTGGTGGGGCTGGGCGGCCGGCAGATGCCCTGTGAGAGTCTGTGTCACACGTGCTGCTAGCCTGCCGCGCGCAGCGGGCAGTACCGCTCGTGCGGAGTAGGGGACGTTTGGCTAAGTGGATGTGCCCGGGTCCCCTGTAGATGTCAGCTCTGCCAGTTTTCCTTGAGTAGCTCTCACATTAGCGTTGCAGTTGAGTCAGCTTCATCTGGCGTCTCTGCCCTGTACCAGAAGAACAGCAGAAGTGACCTGTTCCCCTGCCTGTCCTGCTCGCTCCCTCCCTTTCCCGGCCTCTGCCCATCCGTGCCGTATCTCTAGGCCAACCTTGTTTCTCCTCGTAGGAGCCCTGAGTCAGATGCCAGGGGAGTTGAGCAAGGATGGGGACCTGGTCGTCAGTATGCGCATTCTGGGCAAGAAGAGAACCAAGACGTGGCACAAAGGCACCCTCATTGCCATCCAGACGGTTGGTATGTTCAGGCTGGAGGAGCAGCGAAGGAAAGCCCCCTGCGGGTCTCCGTCCCTGCTCCCCCTGCAGCCTCGCCTCTGTGTCTCGCAGCGGCCAGGGTGATGCGGCGGCTGACAGGCTTTCCCTTCCGTCTGTCTGTCCTTTCCCGTCTGCTCAGGGCCGGGGAAGAAGTACAAGGTGAAGTTTGACAACAAAGGGAAGAGCCTGCTGTCGGGGAACCACATCGCCTACGACTACCACCCCCCTGCGGACAAGCTGTTCGTGGGCAGTCGCGTGGTGGCCAAGTACAAAGACGGCAACCAGGTCTGGCTCTACGCCGGCATCGTGGCCGAGACCCCAAACGTCAAAAACAAGCTCAGGTGCGGACGGGTGGTGGAGAGCGGGGAGACGGGAGCGCGGCGCAGGCTGGGCCGCCCTGAGCGGGCGGCTGTCAGACCTCACGACCGGCCTCTGGGGTCCTTGACCCTGGTGGCCCGGAGCCCCTCCTGCTCTTTGCCGCGGGATCAAGTGGGAGATTCTCTCACTCCTTTGCTCCCCCCTAAGAGGGCAGGACTAAGGAGTGGTTGGGGGTGTCGGGGTGTGCGCGCAACAGGAAGAAGTGACGTGGAGGGAGATGGTTTCAGCAGAATGGGCATCTGGTAATAGGCCAAAGGAAGTGGCTTTTAGGAAAGTGGGGGTGCATCGGTCACGTTACTGGAGCTCTCTCAGCTTCTGGGTGGGAGAAAGAGTGACAGGAAGCACCCCATCGACTGGCCCGTGCCCAGAGGGTGTCCTGTGATCCTGAGGAGGGGGGCCGGCGTCTCCACAGGTCTGTCGCGCAGTGTGACCCCAGTGCTTTCTGCCCCTCCTCACAGGTTTCTCATTTTCTTCGACGATGGCTACGCGTCCTACGTCACGCAGTCTGAGCTCTACCCCATTTGCCGGCCACGTGAGTCTCCCTCCTTGCGTGGCTACGTCTGTCGTTTCCTCCTCTGCCCTGTGCTTCCTTCCGTAGGACTGTCCGTCGAAAGCCCTATGTTTCCCTCTAAAGGAGCGTACGTTTGACTAGTGTTCTCAGAAGAGGCGGCCTTGTCTTCCTCCCCGTTGCCGAGTCTGTAGCCAGAGTCAGACATGGCAGATCCTGACTGGCCGTGGGTCAGTCCCAGTGCGGACATCTGTCTGTTTCATTTCCGAGTGACGTGGTGATTTGCTTTTTGACATACTTCCTTCCCCGTCTCGTGCTCCCCTGCGCGTGGGCCTGGTCTGCACCGCGCTGCCTGCAGAGCCTGTCGGCCGCGAGCTGCCCGTGTCCTCTGCGCTTGGCACTCGGGCGTGGGGACAGGCCCCTGCAGGCACAGCTGTGTCGAGTCGCAGGAACGTCTGCTGACACCCTGCGTCTGCTCGTCGGGTGGCAGTAAGTGCAGCCAAGGCCCCTTGAGGCCTACGCGAGCGTGAGCAGGATGGACAGTCTCTGCTCTAAGGTTCTTCACATCGGCGAGAATTTCTAGGCTTTCTAAGGAGAAATGCCATCCTGTTTACGGGATGGTGGCCTGCCCTCACCCGTGCTTGCCTAGCCTGCGTGGGCGCGCACTCCCCGCCCCGGGGCCTGGCGTGCGAGGGCACACACCCTGGGCAGTGCTTCGGGCGGCTCTGGCTCTGCTTCCCAGAAGGGCACGAGTGTCAGTTGGGTTTCTCTCTGCCTCCGACCTGAACAGCACCAGGTGTGCCCTTGCCGCCCGCGTCCCCCGTGAAGACGCGCCCTGCCCGCCCCCTCTCAGCCCTGCTTCTCCCTTGGGACAGTGAAGAAGACCTGGGAGGACATCGAAGACGTCTCGTGCCGGGACTTCATCGAGGAGTACATCACCGCCTACCCCAACCGGCCCATGGTGCTGCTCAAGAGCGGCCAGCTCATCAAGACCGAGTGGGAGGGCACGTGGTGGAAGTCCCGCGTCGAGGAGGTGGACGGCAGCCTCGTCAGGATCCTCTTCCTGGTACGCTCCGCCTGCGCCTCGCTCGGGCTCGGGCGGGCCGGGGCGGGGCCAGGCTTCGCCCCTGTTCCGTCGCGAGGGGCGGAAACGCTCTGTGACGACGGTCGCCTGCAGGCCAGCTCTCTTCAGGCGTGGCGCGGGGGCCAGGGGCGCCGGGGCTGTCCGTCCACCCGTCCGTCCAGGTTGGCGCTCGGCGCCTGCTGGGACCGCGGGCGGCTCCAGGGCCCAGAGCCCTGCGCGCTGCTTCGGTGCCCGTCGGCACTTTGCCCGCCGCCTGCCTCGCACCCGGCCTCTGTCGGAGCCGCCCTCGCGCCTGAGGCCTGCGGGCCCGTCTGCCCCCCGCGGCTCACGCAGGCCGCACGTGTCGGGCTTCTGCTCCGAGACCCGCCGTGGAGCCGGCACCTAACTTCCGGGCGGAGACCGAGCAGCAGCGCAGAGCCCGGCTGTGACCGCTCTCCCGCCCTCCCGCCCCGGCCCCCCAGGACGACAAGCGGTGCGAGTGGATCTACCGAGGCTCCACCCGGCTGGAACCCATGTTCAGCATGAAGACCTCTTCGGCCTCCGCACTGGAGAAGAAGCAAGGGGGGCAGCTCAGGACGCGGCCCAACATGGGTACGTCCCGGACGTCGGCCGGAGCGGAGCAGGAGAGGGCCAGGGCACCGCGCCACGGTGGGCAGGGGGAGGGGTCCGAGCCAGGCGCGGAGCAGCCTCAGAAGCAGCTGGCTCGGTCTGGTGCTCGTAGGTGGCAGTGACCGCTGTCCTCGTGTTGTCAGCAGCTGGGCTGGCTGTCGTCCGTTTTCTGACACGCCCAGCTGTCTGTGTTAGCTGTTCCGCTTTCTTTTCTTTGTGTTTTCAGTTCTTTTGCTGTCACTCCTTGCAAGCGCGGCCGTACGTGTTTAGTTGTTGGTCCCGTGTGCCCCCTCCGCCCTCCCCCTCGTGCCCCCTCCGGTCACGCCCTCTCCCTGTACGTCCTGAACGACGTTTGGCCCGTTGGTCTCTTCCTTTCCGGTACGGTGTCATTTTCCTGGGGAGGCCCTGCGCTCCCGGGGCTTGGCAGGCCAGGCTGCTGCGATTCCAGGGGTACCTGGGAGGCCTGCAGCCAGCCCGAGCTCATCCTGCAGGGCAGCCGGCCTGCGTCTGTCCCTGTCTCTAGCAAAGTCCCTGGCTGGGCTTCCGTCCCCTGTGGTGTTAGCTGGTCAAAGACTCCACTCTTCAGATTCTTGCACAAGCCAGCATCGTCGCTGTTGTGTGACGTTAGCGTGTGTCGTGTTGCTGCCGTGAGCAGCGGCGAGTGTCAGTCTTGGCGCTCGCTGGAATGTTGTCCCTGCTGCTTTGCTGCAGTGCGCGATGAGCGTCACGGAGCCCGAGGCTCACGTGCGTGCAGTGACGTGCCTGCCGTCTCACCGGCCGCTTTCCTCTCCCTGCAGGCGCAGTGAGGAGCAAAGGGCCTGTGGTCCAGTATACCCAGGACCTGACCAGCACCGCCGCCCAGTTCAAGCCCGTGGAGCCCCCGCAGCCCCCGGCCACACCTGCCCTGCCCACCGTGCCTGCCCCGCCTCTGTCCCCACCGGCAGGTGACAGTGAGTGAGTGCTGGTTCTTCTCTTGGCCCGTTTCTTTCTCTGCTGCTGTCCGCGTCCCGTACTATAGCGTCTCGTCTCCTAGCAGCTTGGAGAGCCAGCTCGCCCAGTCACGGAAGCAGGTCGCCAAAAAGAGCACGTCCTTCCGGCCGGGGTCCGTGGGCTCCGGCCATTCCTCCCCCACGTCCCCTGCGCTCAGCGAAACTGTCCCTGGTGGGAAACCTGTGGCCAACCAGCCCTATCGGTGAGGAGGGGCCAGGCGCTCCGTGGGGTGGGCAGTGCGGGCTGGGCGCCCCGTCCTCAGGAGGGTCCGTTAAGGTTATGACGGGAGGAGCCTGGCCTCAGACGCGCCCGTGGGAGCCTCCGAGAGGCTGAGCATAGAGAGGACTGAACGAGAGGCTGCTTCCCAGGAGCCGGTGCTCACTGGGGGAACGTCCGCGAAACGTGGTGTCGCCGTTGGACGGTGGGGAGAGACGCTCCAGCCTCTTCCCTGGCGCCGCGGGGTTCAGTAAGGGCGTCTGTGGCAGGCGCGGAAGGCGTAGGCAGCGTTAGTGCAAGACTGGACTCGGTTCCCTGATTCCCAGGCAAAGACTTTCAGAAAGCGCACTGCGGGAAGGCGCCGTCAGCGATGGAGTAAGCGGGCGCCCCGCTGTCCGCGGCCGGGGAGGCCCTGGTGTGCGCGCGGCCGCCTGACGAGTCCCGCTGCCTCCGGACCTGACCCTTACCTCTCGCTTGCAGGTCACCTGTGGGCTCGACAGCCTCTACGCCGGCGCCCCCAGCACCCCCAGCTCTGCCGGCCGCCCCAGCCGCCCCAGCCTTCCATGGCATGCTGGAGCGAGCCCCCGCGGAGCCCTCCTACCGCGCCCCCATGGAGAAGCTCTTCTACTTACCTCACGTCTGCAGCTACACGTGCCTGTCCCGGATCAGGCCCATGCGGAGCGAGCAGTACCGCGGCAAGAACCCGCTGCTGGTGCCGCTGCTCTACGACTTCCGGCGCATGACGGCCCGGCGCCGCGTGAACCGCAAGATGGGCTTCCACGTCATCTACAAGACGCCCTGCGGCCTCTGCCTGCGGACGATGCAGGAGATCGAACGCTACCTCTTCGAGACTGGCTGCGACTTCCTCTTCCTGGAGATGTTCTGTTTGGATCCGTATGTTCTCGTGGACCGGAAGTTCCAGCCCTATAAGCCCTTTTACTACATCCTGGACATCACCTACGGGAAGGAGGATGTCCCCCTGTCCTGTGTCAACGAGATTGACACGACCCCCCCGCCCCAGGTGGCCTATAGCAAGGAGCGGATCCCGGGCAAGGGCGTTTTCATTAACACGGGCCCCGAGTTCCTGGTCGGCTGCGACTGCAAGGACGGATGCCGGGACAAGTGAGTGGGGGTGCCGAGCCCGCATCCTGCTCCGCCACGGTCGCCGTCCCCGCCGCCTCCCTCGAGGGCCTTCCATCTGCACACCTTTCCCGCCGCCCTTCTCCCCTGCCTGGAGGGCGCCCACCCGGAAATGGGGAAGCTCTGAGCCGCAAACTCGGGTCTGCCTCGGTTCTCTTGAGAGCCCGGGTGCTGTTTCTGTGTGAGCTGGTCCTCACTGGGCCTTTGCTCTGCGTGTCCCCACCTCATGTGCAGCTGCCGCTCGTGCTCCATCTGCCACCCCCTCACCCTGTCATATCCCTGCTGGCTCTTTCTCGCTGTGAGAGAAGCAGTGCCATCTCCCTTCCTAACTCCATCCTCTCCCTCGCACCTCTGCCCCTGAGCAGAGCCTCCCGGCTCCAGTCTCATCCCCTTCCCTCCCTCAGGTCCAAGTGCGCCTGCCATCAACTGACCATCCAGGCGACGGCCTGCACCCCTGGCGGCCAGGTCAACCCTAACTCCGGCTACCAGTACAAGAGACTCGAAGAGTGTCTGCCCACCGGGTACGTAGTCGGGCAGGGGGCGCCCTCGCTGTCCTGTGCTCGTGGGGCCACCGGAAGTCTAGAAATGTGAACCAAACACTGAAGCAGGCATTTGAATCTTCCTTGCTGGTTTCTGGTACGTTTTTCTTCCGGGCTGTCCCGAAATGGAAGCGGCAACTGAGTAACGTTTAGAAATTTACTTTTGTGGTGGAAATGATCTTGGTCTTGGAGCTGTGTCACTGTACAGATGTTGCATCCTACAGGTTTTGGTTTCACTCTAGCAAGTGAGATGTATTTGGAGAGGAGATGGTGGCAGGAACCTAACTGTGCAGGGCTTTCTACTGAAAGTAGCGTGAGAGGCAGTTCATGGTGTGGTGAGCTGTTCGAGCATCTCGGGCAGCTCAGTGATGTGTCTGTCTTTCAAAGACACTTTGGCTTCTGTGTGCTTTAACAGGCTCCAAGGTCAAGAGAGGTCAAGTTGGAAGGCCAGTTAGTGGGTAACTGCTGGGGTACAGAGGCGAGGTGGTAGTTTCTAGGACCTGTGCTGGAACCAGTGGCGATGGAGGAAGGTGGGGATGCATTTGGAGGGAGGAGCTAAGTCAAGGCAAGGCCTCCATTTTAGCTCGGCGATAAGTGGCTATTGTTGCGGTAAACTGGCAGGGAGTGGGTCTGGGCAGAGCTCGGCTTCTCCACTGGCCTCGGTGTGCGATGATGCCCTAAGGAGTCTGAGTGAGCGTCAGGAAATGCACTTCTGGAGACGTGTACGGCTGCACGGAGAGGACTGGGGTCTCTGCGCAGGTCCCGAGAGCCAGGATGAGTCCGTCTAGAGAGAATATGGCGGAAGGATCTGAGCCTGGGAGGAAACGCTGGGCTTCCAGCACTGTGGAAAGTTGGCCCCGGCGTGCGGCATTGCTGGGGACAGGGTGGGGGAGCTGGGAGACAGGACCCAGGGGATCGCGGCTCCTGTGAAAATGCCGGCTGTTTCCTTCGGCAGCACATACGCCAGACTCGGAACCATACAGATCAGCGTGGCCCCTGCGCAAGGGTGACTCGCAGATTTGTGAAGCGTTCCATCTTTTTAAAAAAGGAAATGTCGGCTCAGCGGTTCGTCACTCGTGGTGAACGGCGGTGACAAGGACGGGCGGCGCAAAGCACCGGGGGTGGTTCACCAGCTTCCCTGGGGTTGAAGCGCTGCATTTCCAAATCGAAGGGGTCGCAGCAGTCTCACATAAAAGGGGGAAACGGACCTCATGGTGACCGTTGTGTCCAGGTCCCCGAAGACAGAAGATCATAGAAACTTCTAGAGCGGAGAAAGAGACTGCACACCAGGAAAGAGCTCGGTCGCTCGGGCCTCTCACAGCGGCCCGACGGTAGTGGGGGGCCGTGTGGAAGGAAGTGCGGGAGGCGGGGCGGGGGCATATCCCAAGCTAGCCCTTCCCCTGGAGCTGGTGGCGCGGTGCTAGGTAGGCCGTGCCAAGCCGAGACGTGACGTGCATCAAACCTTTCCACTGTTGCTCTTCAGTAGGTTACTGGGAATGTTTGCCCGCCATGAGAGAGAAAGTCGAGCGGGAGGGAAGCTCGGTGACGCAGGAAGCGGGAGCACGGGCAGTCCCGCAGAGGATGGGCCGTCTGGCTCCCGCCGGGGGCCGGCCGCAGGGTGGGCTGCGCTGCTGCAGCGAGGCGGCCTCAGGCGCGCAGGTTTCATAGAAAGCCCGGTGGTTTGGGTTTGGGTTTGGGTTTGGGTTTGGGTGGCTTTGTTTCTGTGGCTTGCTTTAATACCTTCAGAGGAGCTTGAGGCCGCTGGGCAAAGCATTGGAAGCGAGTGTGTGCCGCGTACGTGCTGCGCACAGCGGGGAAGGACGGCGCTGGCTGCAGGTGCCTCGGTGGCGCGTCTGTCTTCGTTGAATCTTAGAACGACGCTCAGGGCCGCTGTTCCGGGCGCTGCTGCCTGAGCGCTTCTGAAAATGCTTTGCACTCGAAATACCTCGTGCAAACGTGTCTGGGTAACCAGAAGTCGTCACTGGTCAGCCCGGCATGGCTTCCCACTGGGTCTTGATTTTCTTCTCACTTGTATTTTCGCCTGCCGAGACGCTGTCCTGTCGCCGCCTGCCTGCCCGGCACACTGAGCATCGGCCGCCTCGGCATCCCTCCGCTGCTCCGCGATCCTCCTTCACCATGAACGCTCAGGGTCCTGCTCCCCCTCAGAGAGGCCTTTCCCGGCCGCGCTGAAACTAGGACACGTTCCTCTTCCCCCTCTCGCTCCCCGTGGGTGTCCTTGGGGTCTCCCGGCAGCTCTCACTTGCTCGTTGGCTTATTTCCGGTGCGCTCGACCCGAAGCCTCTCAAGTGCCTGGCGCGGGGCCTCTGGGAGGCTTTGTGTGACCGCACCAGGCCTGAGCGTAGATGCTGACTCTGTCCTTCCAAGCTGACCCTGTTTCACCAGCTGCGAGCAGAGGTACGGCTCGTCATCGCCGGCCCCGCCGGAGCTGATAGACACCTAGGGGACCACAGGTGGGGCCGACGCGACGGTTTGTTTGGTCGTCAGTGTTCGCTGAGACCGCGTGTGGGTGCTTTCCTCGAGGCACCTGGTGCCTGCGTGGCTGGTGAAGCCTAGCAACACTAACAGAGGCGGTGGCCGTCCCTGCGTGTCGTGTGCACAACATGGAATCAGCGTGTCCGCTCGGCAAATAGTCATCCTCGTCTTTGTCCGGAGGGTCATGACTAATGTCGTCAGCCACTGACCGTGCTGTCAGCCTCCTTCTGGCAGTAACCGTCTCCCTTAAGCTGACGTACCGAGACGACAAGGGAGATTTCCACCCCGCAGAGCACTTGGTGCCAGAACCGTCGGTAGAAGGTTGGGCCTCTTGGAACAGCTGCTCTTTTCCTGTAATGCGCGTTTTCAGACCTCTCTGATCAATTTCCGTAGTTCACATTAAAAGTAGGTGACAGCCAGGCGCGGTGGCGCGAGCCCGTAGTCCGAGCTGGAGGTAAGAGGCTCGGGATCACTTGAGTTCATGGGTTCGAGACGACCCTGGACAACATAGCGAGACCTGGTCTTGAAAAAGCAGCTGGGTGCCATGGTGGGTGCCCGTAATCCCAGCTAACCTGGGAGGCTGAAGCTGGAGATCGCTTGAGTCCACAGTACCCTGGGCAACATAGCAAGACCTAGTCCCCAAAATAAAAATAGGTGCTGGGCACGGTGGCTCGTGCCTGTAAGCTTCAGCCTATAAAGCGACCCGGGCTAGGGATCGCTGTTCGAGTTCCGCCTGGGGCCCGTAGCGAGACCTAGTTCCAAAAAAATAGCTGGGCGTGGTGGCGCGCGCCTGTAATCCCAGCTATCTGGGAAGCTGAAGCTGGGCATGGCTTGAGTCCGGGTACCTCGCGCAACAAGAGCCTGCGGTTCCACGGGCAAAAATAGCGAGACCTGGTCTCAAAAAAAAAATAGGTGCCAAGCTCTGCAGCTAGGCGAGGCAGGCGCCCGTGAGAGTCACAGCTGGGGCCCTCTTTGTCATGTTCCGGGTGCCCAGTGACACCTGGTGCTTGATCAAGGCTGAGTGCTGTGGCCATCAGGAGGCCACAGACTCCACGCCAGAGGCACGTCCACTTCGCAGCTGCCACTGCAATCCGGAGCCCAGAAACGGCTGTCAGGACGGGGCCGCCCAGGAAGCCCCACCGAGCCCGCGCCGTGGGCCGTGTGCTCCGCCGCTGTGGTCTCCACAGGCGGCTGGAGCTCTGTCCCCTCCCGGAGCCAGGCAAGGAGCCGCCAGGCCCCGCCGTGACGACCGTCCCCCCCCCGTCCCGGTGTGCATCCAGCAGGCAGGCGGCACCCATGTGGGCGAGGACGCGCGGTCCTCGGCCGTCAGCCGCCTCCGGTGGCCCTGCGGCCAGTGCCAGGCAGGCGCTGCGACCTGGGCTGGGCCCTCTCCGTGCAGCAGAGCCCGAGGCCTGCGCCGCTCGGTCAGGGCTGCCTCCTGGCCCCCGGGGTGCCGCGTCTGACCCGACCTTCCGGAGTGACGGCCTGCGCCCTGGCTGTGGAGACCAGTCCGTGCTGGGCGGGAGCCAGGGCGCTGGGCGGCCAGAGGCGGCCTCGTGCCGGGCGTGCGGAGCCTCAGGCCTGCCGTGTCCACGGCTGCAGACGTTCCGCCCGTGCGGTCCTGCAGGCGGGCTCAGGCGGGGCGTCCCTCTGCGCGGGCTCTGCGGGTGCGTGGGGCTCCGGGCGCCGGCCTGCCTGTGCGGATGCTGCTGCCGGTGCGGGCGCGGAGCCGCCGTGGGCCTGGCCCTGCGGGGCGTCCGCGCTGCGACTGGCGGGGGTGCTTCAGACCAGGCTTCCCATCAGGCCTTCCAGGGCGGCCGAGGGACTCTGGTGAGGACTTGGGGCGGCCACACAGTGAGGGCCACACCCGGCACCCAGGTGCAGGCGCGCCCCCCCCCCCAGTGCGGCCAGAGGCTGCGGGACCCCGACACGCCCGCTGCCAGGAGGAAGCCTTTCCCACCGTAGGGAGGGGGCGGCCGCAGACCCAGAGCAGCCGAGGAGAGGGAAAGCGGCCTGGTGGAGCCGGAGGCACCGGGGAGCAGGCTGGGGGGAGCCAGGGCTGAGGGGTCCTGGTCCCCCCGTTCGCTCCCCAGCCCTGCGAGGCTGCGTTTTCTGTCTCTCCGCCTAGTTGCGTAGAAACACGCTCAGCGTGACTCCCCGGGGACCAGCCCAGGACCCTGAGCCCGGCAGCTCCCCCCCTGCCTGGCCCGCGTTCCTGACCGCTGCGGGCGGGGGGCAGGGGCCGGCTGCTTGGACACTCCTGGCAGGCAGGGCAGAGGCCT
>PVHY01029391.1:0-14326 GCA_004024945.1 Uropsilus gracilis | reverse complement strand
TTACTTACTTACTTACTTACTTACTTACTTACTTACTTACTTACTTACTTACTTACTTACTTACTTACTTACTTACTTACTTACTTACTTACTTACTTACTTACTTACTTACTTACTTACTTACTTACTTACTTACTTATTTATTTATTTATTTATTTATTTTTTTGAGACTAGGTCTCGCTATTTTTGCCCATGCAGCCGCAGGCTTTCGTTGCCCGGGGTATCACAGACTAAGTAATCCCCAGTCTCAGCTTCCCAGGTAGCTGGGATTACAGGTGTGTGCCACCACGCCCAGCTATTTTTTTGGAACTAGGTCTTGCTACAGGCCCCAGGTGGGACTCGAACCGCGATCCCTGACCCCAGCCACTTCATAGGCTGAAGCTTTCAGGCACGAGCCACCGTGCCAGCCCTCTTTAACTTTTTAACTGAAAATCTTCTGCCCACCTTCCCTGAGCCTGGCAAAAGATTTTTAAACTTTGCAAACTGCAGCTAAGTCCTGTTGCCAAGCTGGACTCAGGAGGAAGTCCTGTCAATGGCTATGTTAATGGCAAGATCAAACCCATTCTCCTTGAAATTTACAAATCTATAGACTCAGGAAAGTAGCTCCATTTTCAAGTTTATCAATATATGTATCAGATATGCTAGTAATGCTTAATGCAACCAAGGGGGTGTCCCCTAACACAGGGACAAAGGACAGTTTTGGACAATGGTAACTGGGTAACTGGGTTTTTCATGCTTATTTTGCAGTACATATTTAGATAATCACTTAGTAATAAATAGTTTGATCACTTTAAGAGATACTCTAGCTTGGAAATTACATTAAGAGCTGCAGGTGGCAATGAACCTTAAAGATCAATTTTAAAGTTTTTTTTTCTCTGACTTGGGAGAGAGTCTGGGGCAAGCAGCAGGTATCTGAATGACAAAGGTAATTAGTGTATGTGGAAGCACTAGTGTGTGTGGAAGCTTAAGGGTTAACAAAACCTTTTGCCCAGTCTGATCAGATTAAGATAAAAGCTTTTCTCTGGTTTAGGAGAAACAGAAAAAAGATTTTTAGTATAAAAACCTGCCCTCCTCCCCACAACAATCTGACAAGAGCAGCAAGGTTGGCCTGCAGCAATGATACAAAAACACCAGGCTTGAAGAGGGAAAAAGCTAATTTTCCATCAGCTCACATCATATTCCAAAGCCAGGCCACAGGGTGCTCACTGTCCCCAAGTTACCTCTCATTGCCCTGACAAGAAATAGCCTGTTCACAGAACTGAGATCCCAGACCCCAGTCAGACAGAGACTATTCAAGGGTAACGGTGCTCACATCATTGCTTATTCTGCATCTAAATTCAACTAAATTGTGCTTCATTGGAGACAGCCAGACTCTGTCAACTTGCTCTTCACTGTTAAGGCTTACTTTGCTCCTCATCCACCCTAATACTACTCCAGAGCCTCACATTGGACAGACAGATTTTCACTTACCTCCAGTATCCTGCAACGGCCTGCTTGTAAATAGTTCTTCCAAAGGTGGTGGCATGGATTTGTCTTCAGTGCCAGAAGTGAGATATCCCATGTTTGGCAACAAACTTTTAGCTGGATGTGGGCATTCAACCCATATAACAGGGCTACTCGGTGACCTCAGGATTTTTGAGCTGCAGCTGCTTTCCATCGAGGGGAACACACTCACCCAGTTACCTCCCAACAGCAAGGTCACACTCAGGAGTGATCTGGACCTGTTAAGAGGGCTTTGGCCCCCAGTACTGAGGGTGATGTTTTAAAATGGCAGCTATTGTTCATTGGTGGGTGGAGACTTGGAGAAGGGAAGCTATGCTTTCTCAAGATAAAAGAGGATTAAAAGATTAGGGTGGGGACAGAGAAAAAGAGATGGAAAGAGACAGAAGAGAGAACAGAACTGAGAAGGAAGGTGCAGAGAGGAGCAGCAGGGAGGTTGGGAGGCCTGAGAGCTGCTGCTGCCATGTGAGGCAGCAGGGAGGGAAGAAAGCCAAGTTGTGGGCTTCCATCTCCAGCCCAGGCCGGTGAAGATCCCATGGAAGCATGTTGGAGAAACTTGTGACTTGTGTGCTGTCTTGGAAACGTGATACTTGAAAACTTGGTTTAATTTTGAAACTGCAAAACTTGGAAGTCTTCTAGAGAACTGAGGAGAGTTTGCTGTGTTGCTGTTTTCAACATGAGATGTCTAAAGTGCTTGCTGTGTTGCTGATGCCAGGCCACTTTGGAGTTGGAGATGAAAGAATGCCAGAGCTGTGCCTTTTGGAGAAGAATTGACGACGCCATCGAATTGATGATGCCTTCCTGGTTTCCTTGTTGAATTTGAATCTCTTGCTTTCAGAAAATGATTGACAACATCATCTTGACTTTTTCTAGTTTGCAGTCAGTGGAGCTGTTGATGCCATCTTTACTCCTTCATCTGGCTTAAGGTGGGGCAGCCGCTATTTTGTGGATGCACGTGGCTGCTGCAGCCATGTGCTCTTTGAACTAGAGACTGGACTCTGTGGTAAGATTACCAAAGGGGTTCCTGTACCCTCAGTGACTTTTGTTTCCTTTGCTCTTTTAATAGGTAAATTTGTTTTTGCCTCCCTTTTAAAGTTTATGTGGTCTTGCTACTACATGCACAGGCTGGGAAGAACCTGGTAAGTGACTGGCTTTAAAGGGCCAGCTGCTCGCTCCCCTTTGTACATTTGGTTAACACCCCGTTTTGCTTGCTTTTTCACCAGATATCAGACCCTTCTTTCTGTTTTGCCTGCTGGGCTAGGTCCCAAGCCATCAGACCTGGTTCTATGGGAAACCACCTCCCAGAGCCTCTCCTCTACCTGATTTGCCCATCAGGTGGGGATCCTTGTGGACTGCCTGGGAGATGCCCAGAGCAAGGAAATTGATTCTCAGTGCCAATACCACTGCCCAGCTCCCTCTCCCTCCTAACCTCTGACATGCAAGCTGAACCAATTTACATTCCCAGCACTCCCTGCTTGGTGAGGACAGGACATAGTCCTGTTCAAGTTCAGTCTACTCTGCCTCTGGAGGTCAGTGTCTGAGGTTCAGTTCAGGTATCACTTGGGAAGGAGAAGTCTTTCCCCTATGTGGGACACAGAGCAGCTCAAAGGTCACAACACTGGGGACAGGACATGTGCCCTGGTATCCCCATCCTGAGGACTGCTGTGTGCAGGTCTTTGGCAACACTCCAGCCACTCCCTTCCCATCTTTGCCCTGAGGTCAGACACCCCTCTTCTACCCACAATACCCTGTACCCAGAAAACTGCTTTGTCAAGAGGAGACTTTACACACCTTGTAATCCTTGACAGTCCGCCAGTGACTTGGCTTCTCAGGACTGGAACTGTGTGCAGTCCAGGTGAGCTAACCCAGGTCCAGAGCAGGGTTATTGGAATCATGTCTTGCATGGAAGTGTAGCTCCCTGAGAATCTCCCAAGTCAGGGAGATGAGGGTGCAGTGTGTCGGCAACAGTAAGGTTCTGATCTCACCTCAGAAGAGGGAGGCTGTGTTGCTCAGCATGGGCTGTGGCAGCTTGGCAGCTTGTCCATGTGGACATGGACGAGTCAGTGGAGAGAGAGGGGACAGGTGCTATTGGTGTGGACATTTACATTGAGGACTCTCCCTGGGCTTTTTAGCGCACCTATCAAAGTTGGGACTAAGTCCAAGGGTGCTTTGGTGACCTGGACAGCAGTTCCAGAAAAATAAGCAGAAAGTTGTTTTTCCATGCTAGAGAGCTTGAAGCCAGAGTGAAACACAGACTCCAACTCACACTCTCTTCTCATTGCAGCCGGTCTGTGTCTGATCCCAGCACAGCCATGTGGCTGTACCTGCTCGCCCTCGCCTGCCTGTACTACCTCCTGCGCTGGTACCAGGAGAGGCAGGTGGTGGGCAACCTCACAGACAAGTATGTCTTCATCACGGGCTGTGACTCTGGCTTCGGGAATCTGCTAGCCAAGCAGCTGGACCAGCAGGGCTTGAGGGTGCTGGCTGCATGTCTGACAGAGCAGGGGGCAGCCAAGCTGAGGGACCAGACCTCGCAAAGACTGGAGACAGTGATTCTGGATGTCACCAAGACAGAGAGCATCGCTGCGGCCACCCAGTGGGTGAAGGAGCGCACAGGAGACAGAGGTAACCCCCAGCCTTCTCCAGTCTGCTTCTCTCTCTGTGAGGGGGAGACCCACCCTCCTTCTGCTGCTCAAGGATGACTTCTAAAAGTGTTCATGTTCGAAGTCTTTCTGATTTTCCTCTCTGTGCCCAACTTAGCAGGCCATGTCTCTGTCTACTGCTCCCCAAAACTCCTTATGGGGCTTTGAGGTTCTAGGGAGAGTGTGATCTACTGCAAAGGCACCGCCAAATTCCATCTGGGTGTGTGCTCCTCGCCCAGCAGGCTTCTCCATTTCTTGATGTCATGTCATGTGTTTTGACCACACCATTTCTGGAGGAGGCGAGGTAGGTCTGCCCTGAGGTTGTGTGGGTGACTGAAACACGGTGTATGATGGAGCTGCTGCTCTCACACTCTGAGTTCTTGATGGTGACAAATGATCATCCTTCACAAGTCAATGTCCCCATTTTCACAAAACGGCACATAGTTCTCAGGACTAACCTAACAGCTAAAATACTAGAACCAGTCCATTTGTCCTTCCCCATGTCTCTGTCTCCTTTCTCCCTTCTCCTACCCTCACTCTATGGAGATTGCTGGGCACCCACTAAGGACTGTCTCAGAATGCTTGTCATGTCTGTGAGGACTCACTGATTGGGAAGTCCAGCTCTTTGGCATCAGGTCTCTTCTCCAATGGCTCAGAGGGCTACT
This sequence comes from Uropsilus gracilis, assembly GCA_004024945.1. Taxonomy (NCBI): domain Eukaryota; kingdom Metazoa; phylum Chordata; class Mammalia; order Eulipotyphla; family Talpidae; genus Uropsilus; species Uropsilus gracilis. The sequence goes on along the minus strand of PVHY01029391.1, from coordinate 9,519 downwards.
CAGTTCTGCTGCTGGCAGCTTATCATTCTCTCTTCCCACTCTCCAGGGTCCTGTTCATGGTGCCCCCTGCTGGAAGGTAAGTGGGGCCAGAGTTGGGACCTCCCTCAGGATACAGCTCAATGTGGTTTTCTCCCCTCTTTGCCCAGGACTCTGGGGACTGGTGAATAATGCTGGGGTCTCCATGCCTGTAACTCCCAACGAGTGGCTGACCAAAGAGGACTTCATGAAGATCCTGGATGTGAACCTACTGGGGTTGATCGAGGTGACCCTGAGCCTACTGCCCCTAGTGAAGAAGGCGAGGGGCCGTGTGGTCAATGTCTCCAGTGTCCTGGGCCGACTGTCCCTTGTAGGTGGGGGCTATTGCATCTCCAAGTACGGTGTGCAGGCCTTCTCAGACTCGCTCAGGTATAGATGTACAGAAAACCCCTGTCCTGTGTGTCCCTGCTTTGGGGGAAGCGTGTTCCTGGGGGATCATTTTATTTCAGACATGGACTCTTCTTGGAGCCCATTTATTGCTATCTCAGTGCTCACTGGTAAGATCCTGTCTCTGTTCTGGGCACTTGGACAGGCTCCAGGCCTAAGGAGTTGCCTTTGGCATATTTCTATACTGAATGCACTCCAGATCCAGAGAGTCTCTGAGGCAGATTTGAAACCAGCATGCCTGACTAGGTGACTGGCCATAGGTGCTGTGCAGGTCAGCCTTCGCATGCCCACAGGTGAACAGAGCACACACTCTTCAGGGTGTCATAGATGCTACCTCAGTGAGTGTGAGGACAAGTCAGTTCATTCCCTGACAAGAACTCTGACACTGGAGAACAAAGGAGATATAGAAATGGCGTGGCCATGCCTCATAATGCCAGCAACCAAGTCCATGGTTAGTGTCCACATTCAACTTAAATGAAGGCAGAGCCCTCAAGATAAGTTCAGAGTGGGGATCGCAATAGAAATGGGTACCTGGAAAGTTGGCATCATAGATTGGAAGATCTCTCTGAATACAAGAATTTCACCCATCCAGACCAGTGTGAGTGACTGACAACCTGTGCTAGGGGTATCTGGGGTATAGACAAGGATTCAGGACATGGGGTTTGAGGGGATATAGTGCTCCGTGGACAAGCTGTGCACCTCATACTGTGCTCAGTCAACCCTATGAGAGCGTGTCATGAAAATTGCTTCTTGGATCAGCATTAGTGATCCTGTGCCTGCACTGAGTTGTCTCTGGGTGTGGGAAGCTGAGGGTGAGGACAGAGAAGCCCTCTTAGCAGATAGTTCAGAGGACCCTGGTTTGAGTGTCTAGAACAGTGGAAGGAGAGGGCGGCTGGGGTGCAGGCAAAGGCTAATGGAGTCTGGAGATCCATTGAAGCTGGGAAGCCTGGGAGAGATAGCTGTAAGTGGCATGATCTGGTAGCATAGGTAGGACAGAAAGTTCAACTTGTGTAAGCAAATTTAAATATTTGTAAAAATATGCAGATCTTTTAGAGAGACTGTCATCATAATAATTCTTTTCCTTCAGCCTTCTGAGCTTTGACACTCACTCTGTTTGGAGTTGTCTTAACCTAATTCTCTGTGTTATTTTTGTTCATTTTCTGTGATTTCTCCCCAGTCTCTGATGTTGTCCCCTCTATGACCCTGCAGGAGGGAGCTTTCCTTCTTTGGGGTGAAGGTGGCTTTGATTGAACCTGGTTACTTCATGACAGAAATGACTAGACTTGAGAAAATTGCTGAGAGTACACACAAAATTTGGGAGCGTACCAGCCCAGAGATCAAGGAGATCTATGGGGAGAAGTTCCTGGCATCCTGTGAGTGAGCTAGGCCTTGGGTGGCTAAGAAAAATCATTTCCTGGAGGCCAATCCATTATTTGTGCCCTCGATGTCACAATTCTAAGTCCAGGTCTGAGTCACCACGTGTTGAGGACATTAGCTTCATCCCCTTGATGCCATGTGGTGAACCACAGCACAAGAGAAGATTACTGGCTTGAGACCTGGGAAGAACAGTCCCATCTGAATTGCTCATAATTTGGGGAGGAAGCTGAAGCCAAGGAAGGGGGACTCCCAGGGATTCATGACAGACTGAGAGCATCTGTTTCCTAGGCCCTCGAATCTCAGTGTGTGGAGACAATGCACACATTCCAAGCAGTAGAGCCAGAGGAGGCCCAGTGGTGGGGGTGCTCCTAGGTCATGATTTGGGAAAGCCCCAGTGGAATCCATGGAAGTGATGTCAAGTGAATGAGTGAATGAACATCAATCTGGATTCTCAGAGCCTTAGAAATTTTCTCATATGAATTAATAAAAGCCAGAAAGTTGGGAATTGACAATATTTTTTGATGAATTCTTTCTGGACAGATTTGGAATCATTTGAAATGCTTAAACCAAAGTGGACTCAGGATCTGCACATGGCAACAGACTGCATGGAGCATGCCCTGATTGCCTGTCACCCCCGCACCCGATACTCAACTGGCTGGGACGCCAAGTTCATCTACATCCCCATGAGCTACCTGCCGACCTCTCTGGTGGATGCCCTGTTCTACTGGATGTCCCCTGCGCGTCCCAGACAATTGTAACCCAAGACTGCGGTGCTTTCCATGTTGAAGTTGTTTCTGAGGGAGGTGGGAGGATATGTCATAGGGAGGAGAAAAATAGAGAGGGTGCTTTTTTTGTCACCAGGGAATAATCTCACTCCTAAGCCTCTTCTGGAGAATTCTGTTCAGAATAAGGAATCAGGTTTCATGGCTAAGGAGTTGGGGTCTAAGGCATACACCTACCCCCTGAATTTCACTCATATCTGAGCCTCATGAACCTGCTGTCCCCCTGAGGAAGCCACACTTTGAAGAGTTGGAGCAATTGGGGTTGGGGACTCAGCTCTGCCTACTAGCCAGTGTCTAGCCGTCAGTGTGGACTTGACTCTGCTCAAGATTGAAAACTGGCAGAGAACACCTGGACACTCTAGAAGGATCTCTCTGCATTAAGAGTCCTGGAGACAGGGGTAGAAATGTTCAGGACAGCCACCAAAGTGACCCATCATCCTAAGCTGCCAATTCAAGGGATAGTGTCTCCTTAGAGTGTAGCCAACCCAGCCCTGTGAAGGTTAAGTGGGTGTGATCTTTAGCCAATTCTCCAACCAATGGGATGACATTTCCCAGTTGAAACAGAAGTTGTAGTAAATAATTTATTAAATACTTTTCTTGCCTCTTCTTTATAATCAAGACAAACTGTTTCTGGTCACAATAATTTCTGAGCATTACTGTCTACTGAGCACAACAGAACAGTAATTTGTTCTCCTCTTGGGGAAATTACACCTTAAAGAAAAAATACATATACCTGTCTTAATATGGTATTTTAGTTTGCTTTTTTCTACAATGTATTGGGGTTATTTTCTGGATTATGGTCATTCTTAAAGTTTAATCCCATCATTTTTCAGTGACTGGTAGAGAGGAAGGTAAAGGCTAACTGAGAGACCACTCAGAAGAGGAGGCCATGTTAGACAGAAGGACGGTTCTTCATGATGTCAGGTTCCAACTCCTGGAACTCGTGACTTTGTTCCCATGTCTTGAAAAGAAGAGTGTGGTGAAATTGCTGTCTCACTATGGGAACAGCTCCTTGATTTCATGAGAAAAATTTAACAATTTATAATAGAAGATTATTTGCACAGGCAAAATGTCATCCCAGGGTGCCTTATTCCTGTAAGAGGAACACGGATTAGCAGACCAGGCAAGGAGGATCCAAGATGCCCTTGAAATGGAGCCAACTCAAGGGAAATACCCACCAGTAGCAAAAATCTGTTGGAGGTTAAGCCCACAGAACCCACAGTAGACAAAGTCTCAGTCTCCATCAGGCAGCCTTCATCAGATCCTCCAACAATCACCTGAAAGAGGAGAAACAGGGGGGGTGAGGGAAGGAGAACAATGGAGGAGCAGAGCTGCCTAAATTCAAAGGAGAGCCCATGTCTAAATGAAAACACAGACAGCTCTAAGTTCAACCCACATTCCTCTAATTTAGGGACAGAGAATCCTTCAGGGCTCTTCTGGTGGCCAGTCCAAGAAACGGAATGTTGGTCATCACCGGAGTTAGGTCCACATCAGTGCCAAGCTGAAATGGAGCAAATAGGGGTGGATAAGGTGGTAACCATTTGGTGGATTCTCACCCCCATTCTCACCCCTTGACTACAGGACATGACTCAAGAGCACACACCTCAGCTCGGGCCTTTGGAGAGAGGACATCCAGCACACCCCTGAGTGGCCCAAGCTCTGTTGGGGTTGGGGACTAGGGTGAGCCCTAAACCACTGGGGTCTTTGGATCTAGGGGTCTCAAGCTGAGGGAGATAGGCCTTCGTGTGGACTGGGGTTGGGGGCTGGGCACCTCTGCCCTGTTCTCAGTCAGGGTGGGAAGATCAGTAGGCTCCGCCTTTCAGGCCAAACCTTAGTCTCAGTGCATTGGAAAATAGAGTTGAAAGTATCCCAGGACATCCTAGGACTGGGAAAGGACCCCCACTGCATCTCAACCGCCACTTAAAATGCTAGCAGTGGTAGGGGGTAGGGTGAGTCCTGGGTCTCTTGGGTCTCTAGATTTTGAGGTCCTAGGATCTCAGGCTGGGGAGCCAAGCTTCCTTCCTTATGTGGGAGGGCAAAGGTAGGGAAGCCTCTGCCAGGGGTCCCCAACATTTACCAGTCTCAGGAACCAGCTCCCCACTTGGCAGAAGCTCTGGGCATAGTGCTGCATGGAGCCACTACTTGCCCAGTGGCTGGGGACAACACCTACATGATGTGAACTGCTGGATGTGGAGGTTGGGGCTATGGGGTGGGCCAACTGAACAGAATCTGTTTGTTGAGTTATGTTGAAAGGAATCCATACTGCCAACACCTGCCATGGTTCCAGTCTTATCAACAAGGCATTCCATGAAGCAGTGACTGGGATCAAAGATATACATCACTTAATGCCTCCACCCCCACCTGGAGTTCCCTGCCATTCCTCATGATATAACCCATTACCAGACACCAAGCATCTTGCGTTGCCTGATACCTGATTGGCAGGTCTATTCCAATCTTATGCACAGTGCTGATCTGCAGGTAAATGAGACAGAGGCTAGGCAAGCTTTAAAGTCCGGCAGAGCTCATGGTGTCAGAGCTGGATGTGAGGCAACAAGGGCCAGACTGTGATTGGCACTTCCAGGCTCCATGTCTTTAGATCCTTTCCTCACCCAGTAGACACTGAGGCCTGCTGGGAAGGATCAAGCATCTTACCTGAAGGTGCAGGGAATTCCAGTTTGCATGTTTCATGGTCTGTGGTTCTCTGTCCTCCACGAGTTCTTGCTGGTGACAGGTGATCCATCCACAGGAGAGACTATCCCCAATTTCACATGACAGCTCCCAGCAAAAATACTAGTGCCCAGCCCATTTGTCCTTCCCCATAGTTTCTCTTTTCCTTGCTCCCTCTCCACCCTCACCCTCTCGCCTCTGAATCCACTGAGATTGCTGGGAATTCGCTAAGGAAGCTATTCAGAGGCTGGGAGCAGCAGGTGAACGCTTGTCTTGTCTGTGATGACTCACTGACCGGGAAGCCCAACTTTGGGCAGCTTTTCTGTGCTCCAGCAGCTCAGAGGGCTGCTCCCCCTGCTGCAGGTGGTCTGATGTTCTCTCTCTCCCCTCTCCCCAGGAGGCCTGTCCATGGTGCCCCCTGCTGGAGGGTGAGTGGGGCCACAGCTGGAACCTCTCTCTCAGGGCACAGCTCAGTGTGGCTCTCTCTCCTCTGTGTCCAGGACTGGGGGCTGGTGGATAATGCTGGTGTCGCCGTGCCTGTGGCCCCCAATAGTGGCTGACCTAGGAGGACTTCGAAAGATCTTGCACATGAACCTGCTGGGACCGAGCCCTGATCCTGCTGCCCCTAGAGAAGAAGGTGATGGGCCATGTGCTCAATGTCTCTGTGTCCTGGGCTGGGTGTCTCTTGTAAGTAGAAGCTACTAGATCTAAGTATTTAAGCTCTTCTCAAACTCCCTCAGGTATGGATGCACCTGAGGAGCATCCCCCGTGCTCCTGTGCGCCCACTTCCACGGAGCCTGTGCCCGGGGTATCATTTCATCACAGACTTAGACACTGACATTGATCCTGTTTCTCATCTTGTCCATATTCCCTGAGCTCTACTTTCTGTTCTCTGTCATGTGGGCCCAAGGTCTGTAGAGTGAGATTCAAGCATCCCTGTCCTGGTCAGGCCCAGGTCAGAAGGTGGTGAAAGGACATTACACCAGGGTGATGTGGCTGAAGTGTCCATATACACAAGCCCATGACACCTGCCCAAGGAGTTTGGGGGAGGAGAGTACTGACTCTGCCTGGGATCTGATGATTCATAGATGGTAGCATGAGGACCAGAACTTTGCTCCTGATGGAAACACTTTGGCAGGAGAAGATTTTCAGAGGAAAATCAGCCCAGCACCTGCTCCCACATAAAAGAGGGACAAGTGTCTTCTTCCAGGACTTAACAGTGACTGGGAGTCACCAGAGCAGACAGAGATGGACACCGAGCAGAGGTGGCTAAGGGACTGGTCTCCCCGCCCTTGTCTAGGACATGGTCCTGCCCCAGTAGCCACCTCTGGTGCTCAGCTGTTTGCTGCTGTGTCACAGACCCCCATCCTCTGCTAGCCACAAGTATTTCAGCCCTGATCCCCTCCCCACACCCATGCAGTGTGACCATGGTCTTTTGTTTTCTACCAACTATATTGAGCACCGACTGTGTGCAGGGCTGAATTCTCTGAATCGCCCAGTACTCTGAGGTCCAGACTCTGTATCCTCCTGCTGTGATAATGTTCCAAGTCTCATCCAGCAGTGAGGCTTTGGCAGAAAACAGGCTCTGGAGCTGAGTCAAACAAGGTGGAGGAACTTCAGCCTGTGTCTACGTTTTCCTCTCAGTTTAGTATTAAGGGGGTGGTGACTTCAGGGGAACATTATGAAGAGTAAATACAACTACATGAAGCAGGATGGGGAGTAGAAGTCATGATTACATTCATTCTCGACCCCATTTTAAGTTATGCACAAGACAAGGGATTGTGTGATGTGAGGATAGCTGGAGTATCTCAGGGAGCCCTGGGTCCTTCATAGCTGTGGTATCAGCCAGGAAAGGTTTGTCCAGATCTTGAGAGCTGAACATAGGGTACAAGAGAGGACAGACAAGAGAGATTTACACAACCATTGAGGCTGGGGCTGAATGAAAGTATGCATCATGCAGCAAATTTTAATGACTCCCACAAGTCCTTATAAAGGTTTCTGACAAAGGAAAAAAGTGGCTCAGGCAGGTACAATTCAGGATGCATTTCAAAGGAAGGCAGATGGTGAGGGGGTAATAAAACTGGTTAACATATTAATTCCTGAGATGTAATTGGGGGCAGGGGCATGGCTCACAAGTGGGCTATCTCTTTAAGGAGGGTTTCCTTAGATAAACATTTTTGGAGTGGCAGTGGCACCATCACATCTTCAGAGAAGTTCAGTGCTAGATTTTGTCTCCAGTTTGCCGGAGGCAATTGAGGCAAGATGGAGTTTGCTCCATCTCAACCGCAGGAGCCCGTCTGGTCTGTGAGCAGCATTCCACATCTAGGATTTCCAGTATAGTGCAAAATCGGCGCGTCAAGCTCTTCTGACTTCCCAGATTTCATGAGAGCATTTGTACACCAATGAGGAGAAACACCAAGCAAATAGATATAAAAAAGATCAGGAATATAAATGCTGCTTCATCTAGAGTCTCAGTGGCATATCTGCAGAAAGTATGGGCTCACCCTGGGGATCCCCCCAGTCCCTGTAGTGTCAGAGCACTGTGAGCTCACAGCTGCTGGGCCCCAGCTGGGTCTACGTGAGAGGATGGGAGAGATGGGGTGGGAGAGATGGGATCTATGACTAAGTGTGGACCATCACAAAGGTGGGACTCAATGGCGTTGAGAAGCAAGTGCTGAGTGAGCCAAGTCAAAGCCTCACCAGCATTCAGCTGAGCCTCACACCTCCTCCTTCCAGGCTTCTTTTCTTGGGTGGGAGCCAGTCCAGATTGTGCCTCTGGGCAGCTGGGAAGTAGCTCCAGATGGTCCAGAAGGATCCACCAGAATATTGTCCTCATCATTCCTTGTGCTGACCTGGCCCTGTGAAGGACAAGGCCAGGGCGTCCCGCACCTGCAATACACATCCCCTCTAATGTCAACGTCAGCATTTTGACATCTGATGTCTGTAACTGGGTCCCACAACCCGCAGGGTAACTTGGCTGCAGAGCTGGAACAAGCTTACAGAGAACCCTTGACCCTGCCTTGCCCAGCATGGCTATGTAATCAGCCCTTCGTGAGCACTTCCAGCTTGAAAAGAGAGAGTGTTGGATCCTGGCCAAATCCCTGACTGAGTAAACTCAGGTTTTTCAGAAACAAACTAGGGGGCATGGGTTTGTGTTTCCGGGTCACACGGCTCAGCCATGCAGATGTGCTCCTTGCTTGCCCCTTCCAGGGCTAGGGTGGGGGTGTGGATGTGTCAGGGTCTATTTAAGATCTCAGACCTGAGGCTTACTGGGTGTGCCTCTGAAGGCGTTTCCACTGTGCAGGCTATTCTGAGGTGAGTGAATGCCAGTCCAACTTCTCTCTCTCTGAACTGCTCTCCATGAATACAACTATTGTTGATCCAGATTGGTTGGAATTCAAGTTCCTGAAACTCCCACCTGCATCCCCACTTTCTCAGGTCCTCTATATCTACTCCCCTAAGCTCTTGTATTAACTGTAGAACTCACAGGCACTCCAGGGAGATGATGGATGAAAGGAGATGTTTCAAGACCTCTTGGGAAATTAAAATGAAGAAATTTGCACCGAGAAAGAAAATCTTTTCCTTTTAAGGACTAAACCTTGACCTCATCTTTATGAAACCTTGGCATTTGGGGTTCATTTGCTTCTTTGCATAGTGACATGGCGATGCCCAGCTTGTGTCTTTCCAGAACACAAGTGCAGTGTTTGTGTTCAGTGAGGATGAGCCACACCCCAGTACAGTCATAAGACTCATTTCACAGCAGAGGGAGACAGTCACCCAGCATATGTGCAGACTCTCCTGCAGTAGCCACACTCGTCCTGCCAAGCAGACTTGATTGCTGTGCTGAGGGCACACATGGGCAGTGAGCCTCTGCGGGCTCTCGAGAGTCCTGGAGAAGCAGCAGGAGGAAGCCCTGCACTTGTGGCTGCACAATGCTTTGTCGGGCAGGCTTGGCAGAGCCTGGGGGGCTCATGCAGGCCTGGGTGGCCAGTCTGAGCCAGAGACCAAAACCCAGGGCAGACCGCAGCCCAGCAGGCTCTAGGACATGCTCTCGGGGTGGCAAAGGTCAGAAGAAATGGAAAGGCTCCTAATAAACAGGCTCCTTCCTCAGTGGGCTGAGGAAACCACTTATGGGGGATGCTAATTTTGGGTCCACTTTTGTGGTCTGAGCACTGTGCTGGCCCTCGACATGGTGCCCTGGCTCCTAAGATCCTGGAATGAGAAAACCAGGCCTTTCGCTCATGCCCAGAAAACCAAACTCTGTATCAGG
>PVHY01029390.1:0-14327 GCA_004024945.1 Uropsilus gracilis | reverse complement strand
TTTTTTTTTTTTAAAAAAAAAAAAAAAAAAAAAAAAAAGACTAGATCTTCCTCTGTTGCCCAGGGTAGTCCCAAACCCGTGGACTCAAGTGATCCCTAGCCTCAGCCTCCCAGTGCTGGGATTATAGGCATGCACCGCCATGCCCAGCTGTTTTTTGATACTAGGTCTGCCTCTGTTGCCCAGGGTCTCAAACCTGCAAACGCTTAAGAGACATTTTAAATACCTCTTACTTTACTTTTGCCAGAGCAAGTCTTGGTGCTGAGCTTATGAGAACTAAGAATCTTTTTTCCCCCCAGAGATTAGGTCTTGCTATGTTGCCCAGGGTAGTCTGGAACCCATGGACTCGAGTGATTCGTAGCCTCAACCTCCCAAGTAGCTGGGATAACAGGCATGTGCCACTGCACTTAGCCAACTTGGCCTTTTTTTCTGCAGGGAGCAGCTCTTCACTGGGCTGTCACTGATGGAACTGCCTCATGATAGACTTCCCTTGGAAGTCTTGAAACCAAATGTCCTTGAAGATGTTCGATAATTCCAAATCCTGCCAATTCAGGCCTACCTTTATTTTTGTTACTCAAATTGATTTTGCTTGATATGAAGTGTCCAAAGTTTAATGCTTTTTGAGGGAAGTGTTCCTCCCTCCCTCCCCCCTTGAATTAAACAGTGGTTAATGATGAGCGTGGAGTGGCCTCTTGTTCAGCAGAAGCCTGTGGTTTTGGGCCTGGTGCCTGATTAGCAGAGGCAGCTCCAGGCCAGGTCCTCTGAGTGGGCTCCATCTACAGGTGACCATATAAGTGAACACCCCTGGGGGAAGTGGACCTGGGGCAGAGCTACCCACCTGAGAATGTCAATCTAGCCTTTTGTCTAGAAATTTCAGCTCCCTTCATTGTATAATATACTAAGCTGATTTAGTGTTTAGAAACATTTTATTTCCCCCAAATTGTTGGGTAAAACATTAAAGAAACTACATCTTTGTTGAGGCTCAGGGGGATAAAGTGCCCCAGGTTCAATAGCAGAACATCCAGAGGTACTCTCTCCTTCCCTATGTAGCAGGTCTTGTGTAGGGTGGGGGGAGGGACATAATAGCGTGCATTTAACTTGATAAACTCTCAGGAAGTAACGATGGACAAGCTCATCTGGGGAGTTACTCTCCCCTAGGCTCGCTCTTACTGTTTTCTGCTATGGGGCAATTTCACTCTCGTGTTACATTAAGTGCAGTGTCATTTTTCTTGCAGAATTTTTCACAGATAATTACCCTTTGGGTACTTATAGCTAAGTGTAAAACATCACCGTTCTAAACACACCATCAAATTAAGTAAATAAAACACAACCTAGGAACAGCTTTTATTAAAACTATAAAGTTTGGGGATTTTTTATTGTCTTAATAAAGTGCAACAATTTTGCATACCTTCTCAAGCATAGTTCTCAAATTAGGCTGCTTGTCTCGCCCGAGAGGATAGGCTGAGTGCTCCCCAGGATGGTTATCTGCGCTCAAAGGTATCTCCCTATTAGAAACAAGAAATCTAGAGGAAAAGGCAGCAATTTTGATGAAGTTAAACTAATTTCTTTCACCGTTTTTCTATACTTAATAGGACTTGGTTCCGGAGTAGTTGAGTTGCTGTTTTCTGTCCAGAGTAATGGCGGGTGATTTTATGCAGATTGACATCTGAGAAGTTTTCATCTGAGGTTGACATCTGAGAAGTTTAAATCTGAGGCATTGTAGAAAATAATAAGCATCCTTGGCATAGGGTGGAGAAAATGGTGTCAGCTTCTTAGGGTGGGTTGTCTGGCTCCTGTTTTGCTGACAGTAAATAGGAGAAGGGTTTATAAAGAGGGGAAGAGCATTGAACAAATATTGAAAGTGTGTACCTCGATGCCCCAGGCAGCAGGGTTCCAATGTAGAGGTCTATGGAGAACAGCCACACGGCGCACACACTAATGTTGGGAGGACTGGAGTGATGGGAACGAGAAAACAAAAGGGAGGATGTTCAGGTTTTTCTACTCCATGGTGAATTACATATACTGTATTCTTCAAAGGTCATTCTATAAGATTGAGAAGCTTTTGGGAATGTTCTACATTAAATGAAGCTAGAGTCATAAATCAGCATGGTATCTGTCCCTAAACTGGATCTGGTTTTGTGTGGACAAAATTGGAATGGGAACAGCAGGTTGGATAAAGGGAGTTGATAGCTGTGTTCGGATTATGTCAGAAAATACCTTTGCTTTTAGGAGAGACACGTATTAGGTTAATGCTGAGGGATAGAGCCGGGCATGGTGGCACATGCCTGTAAGCTTCACCTATGAAGCGACAGGGGTCAGGGATTGCGGTTTGAGTCATGCCGGGGGGCACATAGTGAAAACTAGTCCCCAAAAAATATAGCTGGACGTGGTGGTGCGTGCCTGTAATCCTAGCTACCTAGGAAGCTGAGGCTGGGGATTGCATGAACCTGCGGTGCCACAGGCAAAAATAGCAAGACCTAGTCTAAAAAAAAAATACTGAGGGGTAGAAGGGCACAAGATAGGTAATAGCCTGAAATAGTTTGGGAAAAATTGTAGTTATGTATATGCATGTCAGTCTAGGGGTGAGGAGAGTAGGAGAGGAAGGAACACCTGATAAATGGGGTGAAATGTTAACTGGTGAAACTAGGTAAAGTAGGGGTGAAACTAGGTAAAAGTGCACATAGGTGTTCTCTTTTAGCAAGTTGCTGTAAATTTGAAAGTTTCTTAGGAAACATTTTAAAAATCCTGCATACTTTAACACCTAAAGTAAGATCATATTTTTTCTTATGCATAAATTCCTTAGGAGAACTCTCCCATCAATCATTTGCTTATTAGTTATGAGTTTTAAGGGAAGTAATTATTTACTTGTTGTTATCTAGCTGAGACTACCCACTAAGAAACTTGGTGTTTTTCCGAAAGAGAGAGAATTTGAGGGAAGGAGGCATTGCAGGGTAATTCAGTCCAGCTAATGGAGAACTCGGTAGACTCTTGGGCCTGGGAGCATTGGGAGAGGAATGTGCTATGGAAGACAGTTGAGAAAGAAAGGTTGGAGCTTCCGAGATCAACTACCCCTGGGGTGAAGGTTGACTTGTGCTGGGGGCAATCTCTCTGGCCCGTTCTGTGTGCCACCTTAAAACACAGCTGGGTTGAGACGTAATTTATGTCACGAAAGAAGGTTGCAGATGATCAGTAGTATTTGCCGATCATATAGAAAATACTGTGCCAGTGACTACCAGCATTGCTCAAGATGCGCAGCAGGGTGCTAGATACTCTAGCAGTCATTATTTCACTTCTTGGAATCGTCTTACAAGGTAGGTTTTACTGTCCTAAAGAGAAAATGAGGATAATAAGTCCTGAGAAATGACAAATCACTAGACTATGCTTGTGGTAAGGGGCAGAATTTTGAGCCCAGGTCTCCGATTCTCTCCAAGGGTTGCCTCAACTTTCAACCCCTGAGGCAGGAACCCGGCCAGCAGGGTGAATGGAGACCATCTGTCTCTACTTTAGAACAGAACATTATAGCTGAAATGTGGAAAATGTAAATTGACACTTCCTGGCCTGAGAAGGGAAGATAGATTTTGTTAAGTTGTAGCTGTCTTCTACATTGTATGAGAAGGTAAGGATAACTTGTAAGTTAATGGATTGTTTTGGGGTTCATGTCAGCCAGTTCTGGTTTGGATACACTCACCTCCCACCTTCCTGAGTTGTGTTCTCAGGTGGGTAGTGGTCTGATTCCCCGTTGCACTTTTGGATTCTTCCAGAAATGGACGTACTTCTTTGGTCTCCCATGCTACAGATTTGATAATCCTGCTTCTCTCCGGCCAGTTTTAGTCCTATCATCTGCTACTACTGTTGGCTGCTCTCAACTCCCTGACATCTACCCTCAATAACCCAGAGAGAGTATCAAGAAGCACACCCATCCCCCACCCTGCCGCAGCTTAGGGTATAGGACCATTTACAGTGGAATCCTGCTGTTCCATTAAGTGGTTAGCACTGGTCTTAGGGATCTTTCTTCCCTCTGAATTCTTCTTGGGCAGGTCAGCAACTGGGAAAGTTTGCTGATGCCTGTTAGTATTTAAGATCTTTATTTTCCATTTATCTGCTTGGTACCTTTTCTTCATGGCATCTTTTTATCCCCTTTAAACCTTGCTACTTGGCATATCTGCATACTTTGAGTTAAGAAAAGCTCTGTCTCAGGCTGGACATGGTGGTGCATGCCTGTAAGCGGCAGCCTAGGAAGCCGCAGCCAGAGCCAGGGATCGTGGTTTGAGTCCAACCGGGGCCACAGAGAAAGACCTAGTTCCAAAAAAATACAGCTGGGTGTAGCAGCGAGCGCCTGTAATCCCAGCTACCTGGGAAGCTGAGACTGGGGATTGCTTGAGTCTGTGTTACCCCGGGCAATGTGAGCCTGTGGTTCCACAGGCAAAAATAGCGAGACCTAGTCTCAAAAAAATAAAAGTTCTGTCTCGTATGCATTGGACAGGAGGCTGTGTGCTGTGTCCTGCGTGCTGTGTGCAGTACATTGTCCATGGCACTGTTTTACAGCTTACAGCATAAAATCTTGTAGTTCTAACTCCTGTCATATATTGATATAAATAGCAACAGAAACTACCTTTCCCCCCATGGAAATATTTGGCACAGATACTGCAAAAACGTGTTCTCCCATCATAATAAATTGGGCACTGTAGTTCATAAGTTCCTTCCAATATAGCACCTAATACCAGGGTTTCTTAACCTTGACCTTGGCTTTATTGTGAGGGGCTGTCCTGATTGTTGTGATATGTTCAGCATCTTTCCTGACCTGAACTTACCAGGTGTGACAGTAACCCCTCCCTCCCTTACTAATTGTGACATCAACACGTTTGCCGAATGCTTCCTGATGAGGGAAAATTCATTCCAGTTGGGAATGACTCATGGAATTCTCACAACAATCCCGCCAGGAAGTATGTTCTCCATTTTGCAGATAAGGAAACTGAGGCGCAGAAGGCTAAATGGCTACCTGGCTGGGACATGACAGAATGAGACAGGAAGCTCTCTCAAGTGTCTGTGCCCCTTCTGCACCCAGCTGCAGCAAGCTCTTATTTCCGGATATAGGGAGAAGCAGGGCCAGTGGAGTTGTGCTACTGATAGGTTTTTTGCTTTGGAAAAGGCCCTACTCTTTTGCCAACTGTGAGACAGCCCATCCATCACATCCTTGAGTCTCCCGGGCCTCTCCCAGTGAGGGATGCAGATGGGAATTGCCAGAGATTATAGCAGCGAAGCAGGAATGTGTTCCTCAGTCCTGCTCTACTAGCCTGGTAGGAACTGCACTTGGGGGGTCCCCAGCTTAGCTGTGGCATAAAGGGACCCTGAGCAGTGCAGCCTTGGGCCTGCATTGTGGGGAGTCTGCACAAATCTCTGAACGGGGTGGCACCTTGGGCACATGTGGAAATGTAGATGATGTGTTTCCGAAACTTTATTCCCTGCGCTGTGCTCTGCGCTGACTGCGGAAGAGACTGAGGGGATGTTGCCTGGCACCTGAAATGTGATGGTCTGTTGAGCCGGGCTGGGGACGGGCCAGGGGCCTGTGGCCTTCCTCATGGGCTGCACCCACTCAGCCACTGTGCGGCCCGACAGTGGTGCCCCCTGCCTCCTCCCGCTGTGGGCAGATGCGGGCACAGGCTCTTGCCAGCTCCCTCAGCCCTGGTCACCTGAGGTAAGTGGGTCCTGGGAACTGGGGATGGATGGATAGGGTACTTTTACTTTTCAGCTCGTTCTGTTCTCCAAGGAAGAAGCCCCTCTCCCTTGGGGTATCGGGATTTTGATGTACTGTGAAGCTGTAAGTATTCTGTCCCCCCCCCATCCTGATGAACTGTCTCTTCAGATCATGACTGTCAGCATTACTAGGGAGTTGGTTGATTTTTGACCCAAGGAAAAAGTCCTTGACTTGTGTCTTGCCAAGTCTCTTTGGGGCTTTAGATAGACGTCTGCTAACTGCTTTCATTGGCTGTTGAAACTACCTCAGGTTACTGCGTCATCAGTGCTTTACTTGCTCTCTCAATTATCCAGTAATGTGCAGACATGCCGCACTCGGGGTGCAGATCAAGACTGAGCGTGGAGAAGTTTTGAATATTCTGATGGCCTTGACCTTGAACTGTTTTCTTTTTTTGCAACTCAGTTTTTATTTCTGTAAAGTAGGTGGAGATTTCTCCTCTTGTATTTCATAGAAGTATGGCAAGAGAAGTATATTAATACTTTGAGAGGCTTAATCAAAGTAGCTATTAATATCATAATTATAATGATGAATAGTTTAATTGCCAGCATTCCACACTGAAGGTGCTGTGTGAGTGATCTGGGCTCTGCCCCTACTTCTTTTTCTGTGGGAAGAGAGGGAAGAACTTACCCCTACACGCTCATTTTGATGCAGTAGAGTACACACTGTAGAATTTTGATTTGCTTCTTTGTATGTTAGTTCTTTGCAGTTCTTTCATCTGTTCCTTTACCCCTTCTCTGCCCCTAAAGCAAACCACTCTAGGCATGTGTCCATTGCTGGCAAGGAAGGGAAATAAGGCTGTGTTTTATAAATCATCTTATATTTTATAAATCCACTTCCATATTTGGTTTTGCCACCATTTTTCAAGTAGTTGTCTTGGAAATCTGTGTATTTGGCATATGAAAATAAGTGTATGAATCTGTCACAAAACCATTTGCATGATATTTAATAGAATGCATGCTATAATTTTCTTCACAATCTTTAAATGGGCATTAGTGGGTACATAATAGACCTTTGATCACAGGTATAAGGGTCTCATTATGGTTGAAGTATAATGCCAATAAGACCTTGAATAAGGGAACACTGGTTCTGGTGCTGTGTGTCTTAAAGTTAATTACTTGTCTTTCCATCTTAGTTTTCCTGTACTTAAAAAAAAAAGACTAGGACTAGATATTCTCAAATCCTAAAGGCTTATCCACTTGGCTTTAAATGTTATAATTTATCCTCTGATCTTGTTTGCTAGTTACCTATTGCTTTGTTGCTTACATCTCAGAGCTTAATATTTTAAAACCCTAACCATTATTTAACTTACATATATGCTAGGTGTTTCTTGCTCACTGAGCTAGACTCAGCTGAAACTCTCTGGGCTTGCTTGTGTGTCTTCCACCAACTTTAGGGAGTTGGAGCCTGCTGTTCCTCAATGGATGGCTTCACTCATGTGGCTGGATGTTGACTGGGTAAGGGGGTAGGGAAAGGGTGATCAATGAACTACATTTTCCTCATCTTCACAAACTGCTTCTGTTCATGTGTGGCTGAACGGGCCTCCAAAAGTAGCAAGAACTGAAGCTGAAAGGTCTCTTGAAGCTTGGCTTTGGAACTGACAAATTGTTTCTTCCACATCATGTTAACTTGTTCAGGGCAGGACTTATGGAGACAAATCTCACTGCTGATGGGAAGATCCTACCTCTTGGGGGGGAACACCTGTGATGTATTGAGACTATTTCTGTAAATCATGTCCAAAAGCCAACCCTTTGGATAGCAAAGACTGTAGGAAAAGGAGGGATAGAAAGAAGCTGACCTTGGACTTCTCAGGAACATTCTCCAATCAATGGTATGAGTCCTTGGTGCAAAACATACACTCACACAAACATACAGTCTTTCCTTGGACCTGTACTGTATATGTGCTAGGACCCAACACCACATGACTGCTGTTAAGGCTGTTTAATGTGGGATTTGACAGCGAATCCAATAAACTATAACCCTGAACCAGAGTTTCTAGTTGAAACATAAGCTCAGGGTGCTGTATGCACCCTGAATCCCAAAGGAATTATCCACTGATTCTGTCTAGTGGGTCAGAAGATTTTGGTGAGCTAACCCTCATAGATTAAGTCAGTTGGCATTTACTGAGCAAAGCATTGCTGGTGTGGGCATGGAAATAAGCTTGCAGATCAAGGAGGCGGCATGACTGAAGGTTCTGTGCCCTGGAAAGACCAAAGGACTCCTCAGGGGTTATGGGGTCTGCAGGGTCTGAGTTGAGGGAGCAGATAGTGTGGAGAGGAGGGGGTCACAGTGTGACTGGAAGTGGTGACTGTCATGCCAGAAAGTGCTGTATCTTCACTGAGCAAGATGAAGCCAGGCAGGCATGGCTCTTTTAGCTTTCTGTGAACTGGCAAAAAATAACTAGAAGTTCAGCATCTCCACTGGATCTCTCCTTGTATGTCCTCGAAGACAAGAAGGCATTAGATCTGTTTTTCGATTTCTTCATTTTGAAGGCAGTTGTTGGCTATTACACATGTGTTCCATATGCCAAACTTGAAGTAATGATTAATATTTATTCAGCCCTACCTGCTTTCAGCGACGTATTGAGGTATCTAAGGATAGTCACGAAGGCCCAATAGTTTGCCGTGGTGTTAACGCAACATGTCTTCCTCCTCTCAAGCCATGTTGGAGCATAGTTCAGGTGAGACAGCCTTGGGCAGAGAGCTGCTGGGTGCCACCTCTGTAGCCATTCCTGTTCTGTTCCTGGCAGTAGAGTTCTGATCTGTTCCATAGCAAGGACCTGGCATGAATTGTGCTTGACCTGGACTCCATGTGCTTAATCTTGCCCCCTTCGCTCAGGCATTTCCTCACCAGCCCCTCTTGTAGCTAGGCATAGTCATGGGATCCAACTCTGGCCAGTGGCCTAGAAGGAGGAGACTCCTGAGAATTGGAGGCGCATTTCCACTTTAGAGAAAGGAGAATGCTACTAAGCAGAATCCCCTCATTCTCATCTCCTTTCCTGCAGTTAATTAATGATGAGACCCCCGGGAATACAGGCTGCCAGGCTGTCATCTTGAAGGGACTATGCCTTTGGGCCAAAGTCACTACACAGAGAATGGCTAGCAGAAGAGTGGAACCATCAGATTGATTCTGAAACCAACGAATTCTGGACTTTTTGCTCAGTAAACAAAGGGTCCTGAAGTTCAGGCCACTGCCAGCTTTCTGTTACTTACAACCTAGAGTCTTCCTAACTGATATACTCATTAATATCTCGACCAGGCATGTAATTAGAGAAAAGAAAAAAAGATATAGCTCCCATCTTACTCTATTTTAGTGTACACTGGACAACCATTTTGCCATGCTTTTAGATGAACTAGCATTCTTGGATTTGGGGTAGGAATGCTTTTAAGCTGTTTCTATGACAACGCTAAAAGAGAGGTGATGACAAGAGAATGCTTATGGGAAGCCAGCTCCCATTTATTTTGGGGGTAAAAGCACAAATAAGAATTTGTGATGAGATCTGTTCTTTAAAATGTAACTTATCCTTGTCTTAAATGTAGTGGGATATGTGAGAATGGTAGAGCAGGGTTTTAAAAGAACTAAAAGAGAAAACATTAGAGGTCAGGTTGGAGCCAGACCAGTAGAATTTAGACTCCTGTTTGAAATGATAATCCTAAAATGTTTTCACCTATGATCTTGCACCTATCTACATTTAAACATGCTGTTAGGAATGGGGATAGGGGTATGTGAAATTCTTGTAAGAAGAGCAAATAGCCATGGTAGAAGAGAAAACAAATGTGTCCCTGAGAAAGGGTTCTTGGTTCATTCAGTAAGAAGTGAGATCAAAGATAATAGGTCAGAAAGAAAAAGAACCGAACTGTGCCACGTATCTACGATAACATTGTGTCATGGTCAGGACTAAGTAAGCAAATGCCAAACCTTCAGGGCGCTTGTCTTGGGTTGGAAACCCCAATTCTGAATAATCTCAGAGCAAACTTGGCAGTGCCAGTTTGATGATGGTATAAAGAAATGCTTTATGGGATCCTTTGCTTCTGGGTAGGTTCATCCAATGGGAGGCATAGGTAGAAGCCATGTAGGCAAGATGAGGGAGAAGCAGGCATGCGGGTCCCTTTCTGCTCTGCTTTGGTATCTTCATAATCATGCCCTCCCACTGACCAGACCTACCCTCCACAGTCTGGCTGTACATCTTCAACTGGTCGGCTGCAACTTCTGGTTTCTGCGTCCAGCCTTCTCTTCCCATCAGCCCTCCAACCTTAGAGGATGTTAATAGTTTTCAGATATTGCTAATCTAATCTCCAGGATACCTTATTTTCCTGGTATTCCTTTATCCTCTGTATAACCAACTACTTTCCATCGTCCTCCAGTTAGTTTTAATTTCTGTCCTGGATACTAATTTATTACCTCAAAATGTAATCTTGTTCATTATAATGTGGAGGGAATGGCATCCATATTTTGACCAATCAACGGATGACTTATCTAGTAGTCAACACATTTATGCATTTGAGGGGTTACAATGAGTAGAACCAGGAGAGGATGGTTCTGATAGGACTGGCTACCAGAGCATGAGAAGTAAAAGACTGATGAGACATTAGGGTGACTTGTGAGAAGAGACTGGGATGGGAGAAACCAGCCTGTGGAGAGATGATGTAGGAAAGAGATTAGGGAATCTTTTGTATGAAAATCCAACTGCAGTTGGAATCTGCAGTTATATTGAGGGTTGACAGGGGGCAAATGATTCCTCTGAGAATAGGTGACAATTGAAGACACAAATGGGACAGGTTCTTTGTAAACAAACATCCATGATTGTAACTGAAGAGAGGCCCCCAGGGTTCACCCTCAGTTGGCCTGTAGAGGGTAAATGGAAGACATCCATGAGACAAAGCGTATGCACTCAGCTCCAGGAAAACTGGACTTACTTAGCTCAGAAACTTTGAAAGATGAGAGTGCCTAGTAAGATCAAAGGCTGCAGAGAAACAAAGGTGAATGGGGAAAAAGCCTCCAGATTTGCCTCAAGGAAGGTCAGAGAGGTAGTATATTTATATTTAGCCACCAGCTACATCATTCAAAGTCAAATTTTAAAAATAGCCATTTCTTCATTGTGCTGATGTTCGGTTGCTACAGACTTGTCCTCAGCAAGGGCTCAGCCCAGATTCTCAGCTGTGCAGAACCCCTCTTGAAGGCAGAAGAGTCACGCACAGAGGAACCGTGAAAACTTCACAGGGAGGAAATGTTAGGAGCCATGTGTGGAATGAAGAAGAAATTGAGACGGAGGAGATTGATAACCATCTGTGAGGCTAGCCCACAGAACGGGGATCCTGGGAAGCATGTCCATGTCCAACTCTAATGAAGTTGTAAACCCCCTTATATCCCCCAGTAAGAAAAAGTTACAAAGATGTAATGAGGAAGTAGCACAGCGTAGGTGACATGCAGCAGGCAGGTTGCAGGGATGTGTGATAAGGGGAGAATTTACCTGTGGGGTCAGCAGTCATTACTAATAGGTCATATGTCTCTTGGGACATTCCAAAGAGGTTAGGAAGCTGGGTTACAGGTGAGAGATGTGCTATAGACCACCCTCTAGTGTGCCAGAGGGGGTTAGAGAGATAGGAGGCATTCCTCTTAGCTTCAGCTTCATCTCTCTACCTACTTCCACGTTCAGCAGGAAACATGAGGACTGCTGCGTGTATCAGCCATTTAGAGAGTGCTGAAAGTCTGCCCACACTGTCCTCCTGGGGCACGTCCAGCAGCACAGAATTGGGAAGCGGTGCTTGCTGGAGTTGAGGGATTTTGCTTTCCTCCTTTTCTTGAGAACTGAGTGACACATGCTTTGCAGCTCCACTAGGTGAACCCTGAAAACTACTTCCTACTGAGTTTTGCTCTATGTATAATAATACAGTCCGAACTGTAAGAAAATTCTTGAATAATAGTTTAACTTATTTTTTAGTTTTAGTGTTGTAATGGTTATTGAGGAACATTGCAATAATAAAATATCAAAAGCAATTTAAATCATTAAGTTTACTTAATGATTTACATCCAAATGATCTCTTTAAAAATTTTTTTTGAGCCAGGCACAGTGGCTTGTGCCTATAAACTTCAGCCTACGAAGCGGCTGGGGCTAGGGAATGCGGTTCGAGTCCCACTCAGGGCAACACAGCGAGACCTGGTCCCAAAAAATAGCTGGGCGTGGTGGCGTGCCTGTAAGCCCAGCTACCTGGGAAGCTGAGGCTGGGGATTGTTTGAGTTCGTGGTACCCAGAGCAATGTGAGCCTGCGGTTCCATGGGCAAAAATAGCGAGACCTAGTCTCGAAAAAAAAAAAAAAAAATCTTAAGATTGAGAAATCTTAAGATGCTACAGCATAAAATGAAAACTGAAGTGTGTGTGTGTGTGTGTGTGTGTGTGTGTGTGTGTATAAATAACATGATCCTAGTTCTGTAATTAGAAAAAATTCTACTATGGAGTTTTATTTTGTTTTACTTTACTGTTTTCCAAATTCCCAAAATGAATATGCATTACTTTATTTTTTTCTTATTGTGAAAGTAAGCAGTAGTTATGAACATTTGGAAAACAGGAAAGAACAACATGGTGCCACCACTCTAAAAACATCCACTTTGAACAATATGGGATAATTTGTGCAAATATTTTCCTCTTATATTGCTGGGCTTTGTTTTAATAAGAAAATTTTGCTCTCTTTTACAGTGCTCCCAGTTGTTCCCAGTAGTCCTGTGTATATGGTTTTGCCTAACTTAAGGGGCTTAAACATAGTCTTGTAATAAAATACTCTGTTTTAGTCTCTATTTGAATAAGAACACTCTTTTGAGATTGGTAGGATATAGAATGAGAAAGACCATATTGGAATGATTATTGGAAGTTTGCCTGCTTCTTAAAGTGTTCATGCTTTTTTGCTATTTTAAAAATTATTTTAAAGTGGCAATGTTAAGCAATCCACCACTTCGATATAGTTTTCAAACATTTTCATCATTACAAAATAGAACCCTAAACCCATCCTGCAGTTACACCCCTGTTTTTCCCTTTCCCAAAGCCCCAGACAGCCACCAATCTGCTTCCTCTTTTTATGACTTTGACTGTTGGGGTATTTCATGCAAACAGAAATAAACAATGCAGGTGACTTTTTGTGACTGCTTTCTCTGTTCTAGCATGATTTTGAGGTTCAACCATGTTGGATCATGTATGAGTAACTCACTGCTTTTATGTCTGAATACTATTCCATTGTATGGCTATACCACAATTTATTCATCCATTAGTTGATGAACATTTGGATTGTTTCTACCCTTTGGCCGTTATGAATAGTGTGGCTGTGAATCTTTGTATGCATGTATCTGAGTACCTGTTTTCAATTTGTGTAGGGGAGGTTAATCTCATTCCCCATCCTCTAGTTATAAAGTACGTAGGATCAGGCGATTCACTTAGATCTTGGTAAATCCTGTTTGGAAGCTACGAAATTTGCTTCCTTCAAGGCATGGCTCTACTTGATGTTGATTTGGGTCATGGTTCCCAAGATTATGCCTGGAACCTCTTTCGCCTAACAGAGGTGATTGTTTTAGGAATCCTAGTGTAGCATCTTATATGTAGAGTGTGAAACCCAAGACAGATGTTCGTTGATCTTGTCACTACCGCTCATGGGGTAAACCAACCATTTCGTTCTGCCTGTGTGAGGAACCCAGAGTCCCTGGCCTTGGCTTGTCTGCCCCGTTTACACAGATGCATCGGTGCTCATGGCTGTGTTTGTTGGTTAAGAACAAAGTGTGGGACTGCCAGTGACTTTGGAGATGTGACTCCCAGGTGTCCTTGGTGCACTTCTTGGAGACACCCCTCATAGGAGCTATCCCTTGGTAATTACACTTTCAGTTATGCTCCATTTATGTTCCTTATTACAGTTTTTAGAATTATAGGGAAGAAGTGAAACTTGATCATCATCATGCTGATTGGAACTGCAGCCTACAGAGAATAAATCTGGGTGGGAAATGAGTATCAACAGATACCAGAGATGAATGACTAAAGCAGGCATACCTTCTGGCTATTGTCCAGCACCCTGTAAAACAATATGTGCTATTGTTTTATTTTATTCCCCCCAGAAAGCAGAGTCTGAGAAATACAGGCGTGTTGGAGGAATGTGATCTCAAACAAGCAGAGTAGGAAGACCATGAAAAGAGCCAAGGGCAACCAGAAAGTGTACTCCAAGGGCAACCAGAAAGTGTACACTACTATGGGCAATTAAAGTAGAATTTCACTGGTCAGCCTTGAAGGAACCATATGGTATATGCTTTACAGTTCTACTCCATTCAGAAGATGGTATTATGGGTTCCCCAGCTCCCGTTAACCTATAGTTGCCCCTTCAGAGTGTTTACTTTTTCTTCCACTCCTAGTTTACTCTTTGTGCTGTTCTGAAAGTCAGTTTCTATTGACTTTCTGAATTGACTTCCATAGAACAGCCTTGTAACTACTAAAATGAAAAGGTGCTCCAAGAAGGTGTAAGGAGACACATGTGTCTAACACATGAGATTATCTGAAAAGAGCAATCTCAACATCCTCCACCTATCTTTTGGTGGTTACTTCTTCACA
>PVHY01029388.1:0-14328 GCA_004024945.1 Uropsilus gracilis | reverse complement strand
TTAAGTCTGAACAATGACCAGCATCAAGAAAACATTAAGGTAAGCTTTTCAGTGCTTAGCCATCATTTTAATCCCCTGGACATTAAGTAGTCTAAGATTTTTCTTTTCCTTTTTTCTATTAATGATTCCTTTTGTGTTTCAGACTCTAAGGAAGCAAAGAAGGAAGGGCGAGCAGGAATAAAGCATATCCTAGATCAAGAGTTCTTTCATTGTTGGTTAGATTAGGGGTGACTTCAACTTTGTACGTAAAGTGCACACTGTAAACTAATCTTTGTTTTCATAATTTAGATAAGATATTTCAATAGATGTCAGTTTCAGTATTGTTTTGTTCTTTCTCCTCTGGATGTTCTGTTTGACTGGTGATCTATGTGACATCATTTGACATAAATTTGCCATATCTAAATTATATCTTTATAATTTTGTGTCAGAAAGAAAACATTATTTGTGTTTATAACAGTAGGTGAATTTCAAAGGTGTGTCTGTTGACCTTTCTTGAATGTCAACAAACTGTAGTAATATTCTTTGAATTAGTTAATGAAACACTAACAGAACACATGTGATGTGTACAAACTATCTTTAAAGATAGGCATAAATGTCAATTTCATATTCCTTTCCATTTTCTCTAAATTTATATGTCATATGAAATATTATAATTTATTGGACTATTACTATACATCAAAATGATCCTTATTTTAGTGGCTAAAAATAAAATTCCATTTGTAAGTGGATTTTGAATTTTAATATAAAGGAAATATCAGGAATAATATATTTTATACTATGTAGACCAATATAACTTCATATATTATCTTATATGCATGTATTATATATATCATACCTAAAGTAGAAAATGTTCATATAACTCAAAAAAGTATTTATAGGTGAAACTAAAAGGAATGTTTTAAAGCAAAAGATAGCTAAAAAATAAATTTTATTTGGATATTAGCTGACCAATGAAGCTAACCAAAAATAATGCCCATTAACAGAACTAAATATCAAACATAGGTTTCAAGAGTGAAGCACTTTGGTTATTTCTAAGTTTAATTATAAACAAACAAAAAAATAACTCAAGTGCAGCATGATAAACAAAAATTCAAAATTTGAGAGTAAAGATGGAGGGCTCTAGTATTCCTAGACAAAGACATGTAAACTGAGTGAAACATATATTCAAATATAATGCAAAAATTATGAAAACTCTCATTTGAAATGATAAATGCACCACCAAATATTCATTGAATCTGTAAGAAACTTGTGAGTTGTGTAAAGCACCTAGCAGTTAGGAGGATAAGACAAAGTTGGAAAACACTTTGAATCCATGAATAACATATGATCCCCTGAGAGGAAAAAAAATGCTTTCTTTGATTTTAAATGCTTGTAACTTGTTTGCTTCACCACCATGTGTGTATTGACTGATAATACACTACCTGGTGTGAGAGAGGTTGATAAACCTCATTAATTAACCAGGAGTATGAAGGAGTGATAAAGATGAATGACACTTATGAGTTAGCTAAAAATTGGTATAAATATGTGAATGACCGTTAGGACTTTAAAGCATGCATGGACCAAACGTTTCGTGTCCTCTCTGGTAATGGCCATAATGTGGTATATACTGGTGTTGACATAAAATCCTTTACACTCGATACCTATATATTGTTATAAACAATACTAATACAATTAAAATGGACAGAATATGTAAGTGGAGTGTCCCTTGAAAAGAATCAACAATTTAGTGTTTAAAATTGTATGCTGCACAAGTTGTTTATATTTCACTGAGGTTATATTGTGTGTATTTGGATATTAGATAAGGTATTTGAGAAAGCATATATCCTTTTTCTAATTTTCTATAGTCATGTTGAAATCATATGCAAAGGGGCAAAGAGTCTCAAGTTTCTAAGCCAAAGGAAAAAATTTTGCTGTGCCAACGATTTTCAGCTTGATACCATCCAACTTGTTTAGTTTTGCTTTGGTTCACCTTGACCTTGGAGCTACAATGATCTCTAAAAGCAGTGTTTTAGTGTATTTTGTTTATGTTTTCCTTCTACATATTTTATGGTCATTCAGTAATCTGTGGTTTAGTCACCATATATTCAAGGTTTCCCCTACTTTATTTTTAGTTTTTACTGTGTGTCTATTATATATATTTTTTACTGAATTATTTTTATTGCTGTAAATTCAGCTTACAACATTCTATGATTTGAAAGTATAAATTCACACTTCTGCATTTTATGTTACCATACTGCTGTCAACCAATTTTTTCTATTCATTTTTTTATAGTATATTTATCATTTTCCTCAACTTTTTCAAGCTCTGTTTCATCCTAATTTTACTAACTCTCTGTAGATTCTCTTTACTTCTACTCTACAAAAATATTTGATGTCTCAAATATAATCTTTCTGAAATGTATGGCCTCCTACTTTGAAATATATTGACTTTCATACCCATCTTTCTCCAAACCCTCCAGTACCATAGAAAATTTCTTTTCTTTTCTTTTTTGAGACTAGATCTCGCTATTTTTGCCCATGGAACCACAGGCTCTCGTTGCCCAGAGTACCACGGACTCAAGCAATTGCCAGTCTCAGCTTCACAGGTAGCTGGGATTAGAGAGGAGTGCGCCAGCACGCCCAGCTATTTTGGGGGACTAGGTCTCACTGTGTCGAGTCCCGAGCAGGACTCGAACCACGATCCCTAGCCCCAGCCGCTTCGTAGGCTGAAGCTTACAGGCGCAAGCCACCGTGCCCAGCTCATAGAACACTTTTTCAAGTCAACCTTTTCTGATAACTTGATTTCATCCCTTCCTACCTCTGCCAAATTTATTTCCATCAATTTTTCTTCACTTTCTTTATCCCTTTAGTTTATACAAAGTATGTTTATCTTAGCCTGAATTACCTTTTTTTGTTTCTAAACTCTTATCAAAATTCTACAGTGTAGCTTACATTTATACTTTGACATTCTTAAAATCATTCCATTTTAACCTGATGCAATTTAGCTTTAGTTCTCATAACTCTGCCTAATTTTAATACTCTAACTAAATTCCAAATCCAAGAACATTTAAGTCCTTTCATTACTCTGATGCTTTTGCACAGCATTGCTTAATACACTGTCCCTACTGCTGATTATTTGTCCCTACTGCTGATTTCCACGGCTGCTCATACTTCTGTAATCTTTGTTCTTTCCCCATCACTTCCACTTTGTCAAATTTGTTGGACTTTTATTTCTATCAACCTCTGTATTGGTTACTGTAAGTACACATTCTTGGGTCCTTTATAATCTTTGTACACCTTTTGACAATATCTTTGCTATGATTAATTCTACTGGCTTTTAAATCTGTATTTCTAGTCTTAGATTTTTAGACATTTTTTCCACCAGTCTGGTGAATATTTTCATCTAGTTGTTTTCACAAAGACACTACAAATTGAATGTGTTCAAACTGAACTCACTGTTACTTGTTCCACCAACTAAATAATGTGACCCTGAATTATTCATTGCAAGTGATAAAATATCCTGTCATTTAATTAATCATCAACCCCTCCTACTTTGGATTATCTCTTCTTCAACGCCTCCCTTATTTTTGTCCATCTCTACTTTGACTCCAGCACTTACATCTCTCAGCTGTAATACTCTATCAAGTGTCCCTCTTTTTCTCATTTCATTCCCCCACCAAGTCCATCCTGAAGTTGACCAGATGAAGTACTTCAAAATAAGATTCGATAATTTTACTGCCCTCATTTCAAACTATTTCATGCAAAGAAAAGGAGACAAGTCTCTTCAGGTATTAAAACACCACAAAGCTAAAATTATTAAAATGATGTAGCTCTGGAAGCAGAGTAGTCAAGTCAATGTAACAGAATAGACTTCCCACTTCTCGCTGCCAAAACCCCTTGATTTGAATCAAAATTTTAAAGTCTATGAAATTTTCAAGATAACAAAATGTCTGGTGGGTTGAGTTAAATGCTGCTTAGCCTCTCTCTAATAGTTTTATTTCAAGGACTTGAGAGATAGCTAAATCAACTTTTCAGAATTCTCTAAAACTAGAAGGCTAAGACATTATTTTTGACTTTTATAGTAGAGAAACAGAGCACATCCCATCATATTGTTTGGAAAGTAATATTACTTATGGTAGAAGATCACTGTCCCTCTTTCACTAAACAAAGAGATAAGATTGAAGCTATTACTAAGTTACCCATAGAATAAATTACTGGAAACCCCACATACATAGAAATTTCAAAATGCTTGCATATTACAAGGTTTTCATCAAAGGAGAGGCATGCATTTTCCTAAAGAGTTCTTAGTTTGTAATTAATAGAGAATAACTGATCTCTTTCAGGATATTGCTTTAGTAATTAAATTTAAATTCATTTATTCTATCATTAAACCAGTCTTTACTGAAAAATACTAGTGTCAATTATTTGGAAGTGAAAAACATTATTTGAAAAAATAAATGCACACTTTGGGTTGTGGCATATCATTTTTATAATTCCATACATAAATTCTGTATGTACTTGACAATTTTTTCCACTAATCGAAAAGATAGCTAAAAGATAATGTAAGTATTGAGATGTTTGTCTTAAATTGCTAATATTTTTTAATAGGGTTAGTTGTTTTCTATTTACATTCTGATATAATTGGAAAAATAAAATAAGAAAGTGTACAGTAAGGCCTATATTATCACTATAATTATACTTCTCTGAAAAAAAAAAAGAAAAAATACAAAACTAATGTGGTGGTAACTTTTTAAAAAGATTAAGATATCAACTATAATATTAAATTTATTTAACTCTCATTTTTCTATTTGCTTTTTTTTTAAGTCTATACTTTATTCCTAGGACTATAAATTTTAAGCAGTGGAAGAAGCTGAAAATTACATTTCTAGTGAAAAGACAGTTAAACTTAGAAAGCAAATTCTATAGCTCACTCATCAATTATTCTGTGACAATAGAGAGTATAAAAACTGCCAAAACCATCTTACTGAAACTGTCTTGGTGAAAGATTAAATACTAAGGAAATAAAGACTTGAAATTTAAAAAATAAAATAAAAAGCAAAACATGTGTCATTCATAACCATGACAGATTTGACTTAAATCTATGAAGTCAGTGAATTATTAATTGGTGTCATTAAGCTAATTGTGCCAACATTTGACAGCAAAATGTGAGGTGGCTCATGAGAATTTTCAGGGAAACAAAAGCTTAATAATCTTTTGCAACATGTCAATTATTTTGGGGCTCAATAACTTCATTATCAGAGATTATTCCAGGATAATATTTGAATGTTCTTTAAATGACTAGATGTGTAGTCTTAAAGAAAATAATATGTAGGCTAAGTTTGTTAAAGATAAAAAACTTCAACAGTTTTTTATCTCATTTTCATTGGAATAAAAGTCATGACCTTTGCCATGAACTCTCTGTCACCAATATGCATTTTAAAAGACTGAGTGTCTTAGTGGTAGGTGTGATGTGGTTGCACCAATCTAAGGAGGTGCAATTCTATGCCTCTGAGTCACATCATTATTGTAAACCAATGTAACCTCAGTAAAAATAAAATAGAAATATGTCTGCAAATGATTCTAAAAATAGTAGAGACTCTCAGTATTTTTGATGAAGTTCTTACTTCTTCATTTTCACTCTACTTTTTACCCTGGGTCCTAGCTACCTTTCCTACTTCAAATTATACTTAATGTTTAATAAGTATGCTGATATCATTATCATGAAGGTGATATGAATTTTATATTATGAATTATAGTAAAAATATACCTTTGGAGAAAAGAGGGAATTAGTAAATGCATTGATTATCCAGATAAATATTTCAATAATTTATGTTAATAATAGAAACCTGGTTGTTGCATTAATTATAAAACTATACCCAGAAAAGAACAGATTTCATTTAAATTCACATTTTTTGTCTAAGTTGTATAATCAATCTATTGTCTACCTATTCTGCACAGGTTACTACACATGAAAGCTAGAAAAGTTACAAGACTACATGTCAATTACAGAAATTTTAATCTTAAAATTATATATTATTTTTTAATTTAAAGTTAAAAATGACATAATATACAGATTTAATTGAATAATTTAGTTTGAAATATAGAGATAAATTTTGTATCTTATCAATATGATTTTCCAGGATCTTAAAACTTACTGTATCTATTACTTGTATGAGTAGTACTGCTCTGGGAGATCCTGAGGTATTTTACAGTCTAGTTGGATAAATGAAATACTGAATATTTCAAAAAAGACAAAGTGACCTTAGTAGTAAAATTCATAAATAAAATATAATGTTGGCTATCGTAAAAGAAAGATAAAATAATGCAGATAAAAAGAGTATTAGATTTGGGTTAGAATTGTCTTGAAATACTAAGTCTTAGAAATAAGGATTTTTTTTATACTTATCTACCAAAACTTAACATTGTCCAGGAACATTTAACTATGATTTAGTATTGAGAGATTTTACTCTATTTATTTTAATTTGACATGTAAACTTGCTGTCCTATCAGTCTCAAACAATATTATGGTAACTGAAAACTGTTCACAATATAAAGGCAAAACAAAGCAGTAGGTTCTCCTTTTCCATTTATTAGTGTTTTAGATTACAAGTGAATGACAATTGCAAGGAAAGTAAATACAAATGATGATATTGTGTAAAACTCCACACTGACAATAGAACAACGATAGAATTTATTTTTTCATTCAACTGTATTTTTGACATCATTTTTATACAAAATATATATTTATGTTATACATTTACTTGTAATTTAAAAATAATAACCTTCCAAATAGGCCCTTATTGTCATAAAATTTTATTTTTATTTTTTTAATTTTTTATTTATATATAAATTTCACAACATTGTAATCCCCAGGATTTATCCCCCTTCCCCTCCAGCCCCCCTCCCCTTTCCCTCCTGCTCAAAGGTGTGCTCTTCAGTTTGGTGCTTAGCTTGTTTTGACTTTTCCCCAAGTCTTTTGTTTATTTTTTCACTGTATCCCATATGTTAGTGAAGTCATTTGGTTTCTGTCTTTTTCTTCTTGACTTATTTCTGCTAAATGTTTCCTTCTAAGTACACCCATGTTGTTATAAAGTCATCAAATTTGTCATTTTTAATTGTGTCATAAAATTTTAATCTCTTTTCATGCTGAGGTTTGTCTTTGGAAAAAAATATTCCTTTAATTATGGTAACATGACTATCCTTTCCACCAATAATTGACACTGTAAGATACTCTCCAATAATCAACCATAGTCCCACACTAAAAAACCTTGTGCTTCCTTCCTTTTGGATGTTTCCCTTTGTCTATAGTCAGTTTCCAAAGATAATTTTTAATGTTGTCTTTCTGTAATTCTTAGTTTGGGTTCTCTATAAGCCACAAATTAGTAACACCATCCAGAATTTACTGTTTTTCTTCTGACTTATTTCACTTAGCATTATCTCTTCAAATTCCATCCATGTTCTGCAAAAGGCAAGAATTTATCTTTATTGATTGTTGAATAATATTCCATGTGTATAAGTATCTCATGATCTTGATCCATTCATCACTTTTGGGTCATTTAAGTTGTTTCCACTTGTAAATAGTGCTGCTTTAAACATATGAGTTCAGGTTTCCTTTTAAATTCATTTGTGGGGGCACTTTAGATAGATATCTAGGAGCAGAATTTCAGAGTCATATGATAGATCCATTTTTAGTCTTTTGAGCAATCTTCATACTTCCTTCCATAGGAGCTGGGCCAGCCTACATTACAAAGAAAATGAGAGAACATAAACAGCTTGGGACTACATCAAGGTATAAAGCTTCTGCTCAGTGAAGGAAACTATCAAAACAAAAGAACACCTTAATGAATAGAAGAAAATAGTTGCACACTATGAATCTGACAAAAGACTGATCTCAAAGGCACACAAAGAACCCATAAAAATGTACAAAAATAAAACAAATAATAGGAGAAATGCAAATCAATGCTACAAGATACCATGTCACACCTGTGAGACTGTCCCATATAGAGAAGACTACAAAGAACAAGCACTGTCAAGGGTGTGGAGAAAAAGCAACCCTTTACACTGCTAGTTGGAAAGAAAGCTGTTCCAATCTTTATGAAAAAAGTAAAAAGGTATCTCAAAAAATTAAAAATGAATCAAAACTTAGAAGGCAACCATATATATATATGAGGAATATAGCAGAAAAGGGAAAGGAAGAGGAATTAAAAGAAGGAATGGAAAACTATATGGGATGCGAAGATGGACTAAAGTGCCATAGTGGTGGAAGAGTGATGGGGCCTACACCTAAGGGGAGAAATCAAGTACTATTCAAAAAAGCAGTGTAAGAAAATTATTTAATTAATAAAAACATGAATCTGCTATCCAACCTAAAATTTCACTCCTTCACATCAACCCCCCTAAATTCAAAAATACTAATTTGCAA
Source organism: Uropsilus gracilis (assembly GCA_004024945.1). Classification (NCBI taxonomy): domain Eukaryota; kingdom Metazoa; phylum Chordata; class Mammalia; order Eulipotyphla; family Talpidae; genus Uropsilus; species Uropsilus gracilis. The sequence continues at coordinate 5,928 of PVHY01029388.1, read as the reverse complement.
GTAAATTTAAAGTGTTTAAATGTTTATTACAGTACTATGTACTACAGCTAAATTATGAATACAGGCTAAGTGTCCCAAAACAGATGTATCAAGAAGATGTGGTATATATACACACAATGGAATATTACTTAGTGACCAAGAAATATAAACGCATTCTATTTGCAGCAACATGGAAGTAGCTGTAAGAGATGTTAAATAAATTTAGTGAAGTAGAAAGGTAAGTACCAGATGGTGTCACTAATGTGCACAATATAAAGTATTTAAACTAAAGTTCAGAGGAAAACAGACTTAAAAACTAACCCTTGACTGTTGACTACAGAACTAAAGCACCAGGTGAGTAGGGTTAGCAGAGAGGTAAGAATAAAGAGGGAAGGAAGTACAATGGATCATGGTGGTGGTTATTGATAACTTGGTGATATTAATTGACAGAAGCATTCAAATATTACTTTAAAAATAAATAAAAATGAAGAGGTTTCTATACTTCAAACCTAATATAAATAGACTCCCCTTGTTTACAATTTAAAATCTTTAAATATAAAGAGAATCTCTATAGGGAAAAATTATTATTAAAGTAGGATCATACTGGACTGAGTAGGGAATAATTTTTGCACTTCATACACTGACAAACTCTTAGTATCCAAGATCTATAAAGAATTAATACAGCATAACAAAAAGATAATAAAAATTCCAATCAACAAATGGACAGGAGAACTAAAAAGACACTGCTCCAAGACATGCAGGTGGTAACACTTATGAAAAAATATTCATTGCCACTTATCATCAAGAAAATGCTATTCAAAACCACAATGAGAGATCACCTCACTCTAATGAGAATGACCATACCCCAAAAGCAAGAAACAAATGTTCATGCAAATATGGAGAAAAAAGAACCTTCTTATACTCTTGGTGGAAAGGTAGTCTCTATGGAGAACAATATGGCAGCTTCTCCAAATATTAAAAATAGATCTTCTATGTGATCCACTCCTACTATCCACCTGAACATATCAAAATCACTAATCCAATGGGATATATTGCACTAGTATGTCCATTGCAGTATTACTTAAATTAGTCAAGTTGTGGAAAAAGCTAAATGCCCATCAACAAAACTGAAATATGGTATAGATACATAATAAATTACTCCACAATTAAAAAAGGTCATCTATTGCCAGTTGCAACAAAATGTAGCTGGATGAGATTAAACTAAGTGAAATAAGTCAGAAGGGGAAAATCAAATACTGGATCATTTTATTCATATGTGGAATATAGAGAAAAAAACAATAACAAAGGAACAGACAAAAATAAGCCAAATAAACCATAAAAATGTGACTGCAAAATTAAAAGGGGAGGGTTTTGAGGGTCCAGGACAAATAAATGAGGGAGCCTTATGGCTTAGGATAAAAGACTACAGCGCTTTGATAGTGAGGATAACACATGGATGTGGTGATACACATTTGCTGAGGTGTGAACCTATTCCCCTCCCTAACTTATGTACATTGCTAAACCAATGTTACCTCAATAAAAGATAAAATTAAAGAAAAATTAACTAGTTTAAAAAATAGATGATATAGTACATATACTTACAATGGAATATCACTAAGTACTTAAAAAAAAGAAGAAGAAAACTATATTGAAAAATAAATCTTAGAGTGTTCCCTGGTGAAATATTGTTACATAATATAATCCACCTGTATTATACTTGTTAACATTAATAAAAAGTCACACATAATAGAAAATAATAATCATATTATACTATATTTTTAATCAATTTGTTCATACCCTCATACCCTCTTCTGCCTTTTCTTTAAGGACTGTGTTTAAGAACATTGAAACAGTTAGACTAAAAAAGATAATTCCTAGAATAGTTGTTCCTTTTACAGCTAAATAGCTCTTACTTGGATTAACAAGAGAGTTGGTTGTGAGCAAATCAAGTACCATCAGTTCGTTTAATATTATTCTTGCTTGGTATAAGTTTTGCTTCCACTGGTTGGGAACAAAGTAGAAATTTGCTTATTTTAACATCTATTGGAATTCAACATGAAAACAAAATTAACTATGAAAGTTTTACAATAATTTAATTTTACTTTATCTAAACTGTATATGCTGTAACTTAGGCTTGAGAAGTAGTTTTAACCCTGATGAAATTTCACATATGATTTTATGACTATAACCTAAGAGTATATTTTGAATAGAAAGAAAAAATTGGAATGCCTTATGTGTAAAGAGAGTCAATGTATTTTCATTAAAGGCCCTGATGAGGTATGGCTCCCTCATTTCATTAGAAAGGGGAGTGGGATCAAAGGGCTTGACAGTTGGTTGATGTGTACGTCTAGCTACTAAATCATTGCATTCATGCTAAGACCTCCTATGTGCTCCCATTAAATCCCATTCATCTCCTGAAGTAATATATGTACTGTAGCCTATGGCTGGGTTATCACTGCTTTTTTCTCCCCCGTTGAATTCTCACAAACTCACACAACCCTCTGGGCTTTCTTTTTATAGTTATAGTTAATGTGGATAGATTTTTAAAAAGCTAAATGTTGAGGAAAAATAAGAAATCACACTATATTTATAGTGTGATATCATTTAATCTAGATGCATGTAATTCTAAAATACCCACCAAACTATGATAATAGTTTGCCTCTGCGGAAGATTCAAGGGTCATACAACTGAGGTTGTTTGTCAAAAGTATTTCAACTACATCTGTAAAAATTGTTCATTCTACGAATTTTTTATTTTGTTTTTAAAAAAAGACCCAAAGTATTGATTTTGGAAATGGGTTTTATAGTGTCCTTTGAATTTCTCTGCATTCACTGTAATATAATGAATAAACAGAGTTATGGAGTAATGGTTATGTGAGCAGGATATGAAGAGAAACTGCCTGGGCTTAAATCTCCCACTTACTACATGACAAGGCTATGTCAGTAAACTTTCAGGGTCTTGGTTTCCTAATTTGTAAAATGGTGTTGATAAATACTTCAGAACTAGTTATATGTAAATGATATCAGACATAAAAAGAAAAAAAATGCTTGGACCAGTGTTTGGAACATGGAGCATATTCAATGCAATATAATCATTACTTAATTTTTTTAATATCTCAAATTTTCTCTTTAGGGTTGCCTTTTTTCATTAAAAGATTTTTCATGAAATAGATTGGTTACTGAAGAAAGAACAAGGTATAATATAAAACAGTTCTGAAGCTGTTTACTTGATGAAGCTTCACAACTAGAAATTCAGAAAATATTCTCATAAAAATTTAATTCCAAATATCAGGAGGCCACTTGTTTGCAACTCCCTGTTCCACTTCTCATTCTTAAGGATTTTCAGCAATTCAGCTGTGTGCATCTCTCTTTCTCACTCTCTCCCTCCCTCCCTCTCTCCCTCCCTCCCTCTCTCTCTCTGTCTCTCTCTGTCTCTCCTTGTCTCTGTCTCTGTCTCTGTCTCTCTCTCTCTCTCTCTCTCTATTTCATTTTCTGCAAGGTCTTCTTAGTTTTGAATCTACATAGTACAACCCAAAGAGTTTTGAACACAAACAAAGCAAGTAGGCATTTCTTCTTTTGGCGACAGTAGCTTTAGTCTTAACTGAAAGACAGGGTGGATAATGTGACACTCACTTTACTTTCAGCGACTTGTTAATATCAGCTCTGAATTTTTCATGACGGCTTCGGTAACCTGTAGCCTGGAGCTGAAGCTCTGGGGGTTTCCACCACAAAGAGGTGGATCAGCTGAGCTCTCACTTCCCATCTGGCACTGGGTGACATGGACAGTCAGGGGGGCTGCAGGAAACCTGAAGAAGAAGAAGAAAGCTGATGTGGGACACCCATTGTAGTGCATAAAAGGCCAAACATGTGCTGTTGTATGGCTGTATCTTTGAGACACTTGTTTATCACTGGCTTCAGAATATACTTAGCCGATGTGTTTAATGTTAGAGTCACAAGAACAGCTGCCGCTCGTGTAAGTAATCCTCCCATGCACAGTCACATCCTGATTTGCCAAGACAGATTCAGAGCCTCTCTGCAGAGAATGGTATATGCTGCCTGGCGTCCTTCTTATTTACTCGCACAAGCACACACGTGCAGGTGCACACGCACAAGCACACACCCCAAGGAGATGGAGAGCTGTTTGAAATTGTAAACGGTTTTAGCTACATCCAAAAGTAACAAAATGATCTCAGAGTTCACACAAAAGCTGTATTTTGTGTCCAAAAGTGAAAACCAGAAAGGTTTTGGGGGGAGGGATGGGAGACACAAATATATTCATCTGTGAAAAGTCAGAGCTAGTAAAGAAATGAAATAAGATCTGGATCTCCCCTTTCTTGAGTCATACAGTTTTATCATATTTGTACTGAAAATATTTAGTTGATGCTTAATTTGTACAAAGCTGGACTACTATCTTGATCTAATTTTTAATCACTGTAGAAATTGAGATTTGCTCTGCACACACACAAACTGCAAACTTTAGAATATAGGAGTATTTACAAACTCATCAGGAAAAAGGAACCCCCTTAAATGCAATATTCTTCAATACCATCCTTTCTTTCTGTACAGAGAAAAATTTTGCTCATCGAAGTAAACACTCTAGTGTTAAGTGAGAAACAATGAAAAAAAATAGTGCACTGTCACTATGATTTTTAAAGTTCTTTATCAACAGAAAAAAAATTTAAGTATTGTTTTCTTCTTAAATTATTTATCCTACAATTTTAATCTACCATTTCAATATTTGTGTAACTCTGAGGTGCATTCCATTGATGTTTGTGTGTTCAAGCGAGATGTGATTTTTTTAAAGGTAATTAACATTTACTAATGTGCCGACTTTTTAAGAGATCTAACAGGTTAACTCTCAACATAACCATTGTATTAAAATAGTATAACAAAATGTACATTTACAGGAAAGCATTAGTAGTCAAATAGTTGTATAAATTTATTAATGCAAACTAATTAAAAAGCAATCAATTAATTTTAACTAAACCATGAACTCAACGCATCTTGATAATATTCTCCAACTGTAGTGTAACTTGACTAAACTCTACAGGAATGCCCTCATGTTTATTTGTGAGCAAACCAACATGTTCACAATCCTGTAAAAGGATTAAGATTGATGATTCAATAATTTGAAGGATTTTCATTTTGTTTTAAGTTATTTTACTTCAAAGGAATAATAAAGGATTTAATTATTGGTGCCAATGTAAGTACTGTATAGCAGATGGAGAATTGTAGTTTATTATTATAGCACTTGAACAAAAATTAGACTCACTTGGACATTATCCCTACTTATTTGACTGTCTATGTTAAATCACTTATTCCATACTGAGTGGCTTTCAGTAACCTCTCTATTTTGCCCATGATTTTAAGAGTCAAACTTTCTGAAAGACTTTGACTGGTCAGCTCTTGCTTGGGTCTCTCATGTTGTTGCAATCAGACACAGGTGGGACTGCAGTCATCACGGGTAACCTGGGTTAATATCTAAGATGGCCTGTCCCCATGCACTGTCCTTGGCTTTTCTGTCACAGATCTCTATTGTACTGTCAACCAGAACACCTTTATGCAACTCCTTGAGCATGATTTCAGCTTCCTTGTAGGATAGAGGCCTAAAGAGATTTGGGTTTCTCACACGGTAGCTCAAGTTCCAAGCTCACATGGTATGGTGATGATGGTCGAAACTGCATTGGAATTTACACAGTGCTGCTTTTGCTATATTTTAATGCTTAAAAGTGAGTGAATTTCTAAGATCAGCTCAAATTCAAAGGGAAAGAAGATAATGGCCCCTTCTTGGTGGCAAGATTTTAGATGATAGTGGGTATAGTTTATTCCTACCACACTGCTCTCTGAATAATAGCAGTACACAAATCATTTGAGAGATAACATGGAAATCATAACTGTAAATCATAAGCTATACCAATAGAAAAATCATTCTAGTCGGTGTAGAGATCAA
>PVHY01029387.1:0-14331 GCA_004024945.1 Uropsilus gracilis | reverse complement strand
GGCTAGGGATCGCGGTTCGAGTCCCGCCTGGGGCCCGTATAGTGAGACCTAGTTCCAAAAAATAGCAGGGTATGGTGGCGCATGCCTGTAATCCCAGCTACCTGGGAAGCTGAGGCTGGGGATTGCTTGAGTCTGTGGTACCCTGGGCAACGAGAGCCTGCGGTTCCATGGGCAAAAATAGCAAGACCCAGTTTCCAAATAAATAAATAAATAAATAAACGGTAGGCATGAGCATGACTTTATATTGAGTTCTGTGAGTATTTCTAGTGAAACACCAAAGTAGAAGTTGGCCTGGGAAACATGATATTAGAGAGAGAAGAAAAAACAAAAACTCTAGAACACACTGCTGAGTTTAAAAAAAAAAAAAAAAAGGTCAAGTACAGTGTATCATTCACTAGGAGAACAAAGAGAAATTCCATTAAAAAGTATATACCCCATAGCACAGTGGAGAAGCCAAGAGGAGCAGGCCCTCAAAGTACCTGGATAAGTTGACTCCTCTGCATCCAAAAATATTTAATAGTAACCTACACAATGTTGGTCAATAAATCAGTAAGAATGTGCTTAGGGATTGCTATAAACCAAACAGACTGTTAAATACTGGGAGAAGCAGGAAATAGGATTTCAAACTACAATTCCGTGAGAACTGAACATGCCTGAAATAAGGAAACAAGCAATCTTTGGTAATGGATGCAATAAAATTTAGGGGACTCCCATAAACATATATATATATATGAGCAGTTACAGCTATGGAAAGAATTCACAGAGCAGAAGGAGTTAATCTGAGTCTTGAAGGGAAAATTTCTACAGACAGAGCAGAGGTTCTTTACAGGTAAGGCGGTAAGTGCAAAAGGGCATGGACACCAGCGAAGCACACAGACTTGATGGCATGGTAGTCAGGGAGTAATACTGACTGGAATAGAAAAGTAGGGAAGAAACACTGGATAAAAGCAGGAAACAGATTTACTGAAAACTGCTGCAGTAATTCAAATAAATGTCAAATATCCTAAGCCACAACAATGCAGTGGAAATGAAAAGTAAGACTCATAAGAAACTAGACTAGTTCACAGAACCAGTGAGAAAATTAGTGAAAACAACAACTCCAGATTTTAGAAATCAAAAATTTTTAAATGAAGACTGCTGTCAGAAATTAAAGCATCAAGACAAGGAATTAGATGCTTCTACCTTGCTTTAGGAAAGAGAAAATAGGAAGAGTCAACTTTCCAGGAAGCTAATTAGCCTATCAGCAAACTAGCAAATTAGCCTAGCCTATCAGCAAACATCAGTCAGCTCATCTTCACACAGCAGCCAGTTGTATGGTACAAGCCAATTATGAAAATATATTTTCCATCTTTCAACAAAAGTTGCATTTGTTTTTCCCCTACATAGTTTGTTTTCTCCCAGTCCTCCTCCTCCTCCTTTTTTCCCCATTTGCCACCACCTTATTTCTCCTAGTTCTTCTATACCTAAATTAATCATCAGTAAGTCTTGTACTGCATTTAACAGGTCATTGGTTAACCTGCAACACTACCACCTCACCAGAGATGGAAACCCAACAGCAATGAAAAACAGACAAGAGCAAAGTCAGGCATTTGGATCAATTTTTTTAAAAACCCTCAGTAGTAATAACAGGAAAAGATAAAAATGAATTCTTTTTAAATTGCTATAAAAGGACAATGAGCACTTCTGGAAGTAGAAAGGGGTTAAAGAGCAAAGGTCTTAGAGAAGGTAATACAGGGATCACATGAGACACTAGTTCATAGTCACAGATAACGTAATATATGCAAATACTGAAATAATTAAATAAAACTGATAGAAACATAAAATCTAAAACTTGCATGTCAATAGCCCCATGTGCTTGTATTTGCATCAAGAAATTCTGGAAGTTCACATATACAACTAATAAAAATATCTATTTGTGACAGGAGTATGGAGAGACTGGAGTACAAGAGACAGGTTGGCAGCATTTTTCTATTTCTAGACAGCAGATGATTTTGAACCACAAAGCACAGGTAGAAAGTTTTGGTATGGAATCACAGCTGGCAGTAAAGAGTTGGCTTATCTTTCTGGTAAGAATGACAGGAAAATAGGATATGGGCAATCACAGGATCCACATGAGTCGGAATATCTTCAAAAAGCAAAAGCGTAATGTGAATAATTAAATAAAGCTAGTAAAGAATCCACTGAAAAACATAAAAATTTCTAAGTTCCTACTGATACAAAGGAATGGCTAAAGGGACAGATCTAAAAGTGAAAAATAAATTAAATGTAGCTAGATTTAGAAAATCACTATTTGGTAACTGATTCAGACAAGAACCTTGATGAGAAACAAGGTATCTACATGATGTCAAAGCTCTCCCAACAACATGATTACTATAAAGAAAAAAAAAAAAAACTACTTCCACAATGGCAAATCTGACATTGTACGGGCACAGCCTTAACCACGTCACCATCACCAATCATGGGATAAAAGCACATCATTTTTGTGCTACTTCTGCCAAAAAGGCACTAATGCTAATTCAGAGGAAACATTAGATAAACACAGAATGATTTTCTATACAGTAACCAGAAGTATTCTTTAAAAAGCAGTAAGGTCTTGAAAAAGACATTGAGAAACTATTGAGGTAACTAAACAAACATGAAAACTAAATGTGTCTGTGTTCTTAGGTTGAATCCATGATGAAACAAAATTTTATTTATATTAAATGGTATTATTGAAATTACTAGCAAAATGTGAATTAGGTCTGTAAATTCACTATTAAACAGTATGAAAATTAATTCTTCTGACAATGGTACCATAGTTACTAACAAAATGCTTTTGATTACTGGAAATTTAAGTTTTTAGGGATATGAGAACCTACTCTCTCCAAGTGACTCTCAAATGGTTCAGAAAGAAAAAAAATTGTATGTGTATAGTGTATACAAAGAGACAATGACGAAGCAAATGTAGCTAAATGTTACCATTTGAGGATAGGTCAAACAAAGTTTTTTCCCTATTCTTGTAAAATTTCTCTAAGTATGAAACTATTTTAAAATAAAAAGCACAGGTTGAGGAAAGTTGGTCAGATAAGAAATTGAGAGGATACCCCAGCATAATGATAGGCACACTCTACAGTTTACAAAGTGCTCTGAGATATTCATTTGAACCCACAACTCTGAAATATGTAATTGATATTATTCCCATTTGACATTTACTCCCATCTGACACCATGGATCAAAAAGTCTAAGTGACTTATTTGGTATAAGACAGTGGTCTGACCCAAAATACAGTTTGTCTAACTATCCTTCTTGCAAATTATAATCTTTTGAGGTTTAACTTAAATATTAGTTCCTTCATGCTTCTTTTCAACTCATACAAACTCACCCTGCATTCATTTCCTACTCACCCTTGACCTCTAATTAAACAAAGTTCATTTTCTAATTATTTTAGATGTTAATCTCACTCTCCCAAATAAGACTAATTATAGCACTGAGAACAAAAACTTGTTCTACTTGTATTATTCTCCCCAACACTGAGCACTCCAATTAAATGCCAATTTCTGCTTGATTCTTTGCTTTTACTAATACTCTAACCCCATCACTACCATCTAAAATGCATTCCTTTCACTCTTCTACCCACATTCTACTTTCCTTTAAGGACCAGTTTAAATCCTATCCATTTGAAGAAGCATTTCCTGGGTAGCAAAAAGCATGCAGCTAAGAGCTCTGACTCTAAAGCCAAAGATAAGTTGACTTAACTCCACCACCCACTTGGATAAGCAACTTGTTAATTTCCCTAAAGCCTCCATCCAACTTCTTGTTTATGAAAGGTCTCAAGCTGTACCTCCCTCATGGTACTGTTAAAGATTAAGTTAGGTAATGCAGAGGAAGAATGCATTATGTACAACTAAGTTGAGATACACAGGAGGTTGCAACCAAAGGGAGAGCACTGGATTAAAAAAAAGAATATAGATGATAGAGAAAGGCAACCCTTAAGAAGCTAAGAGATAACAAATGTTGATGAAATGGAATCCCTGTGCACTGTTGGTAGAAATGAAAATTGGTTCACCAATTATGGGAAACAACATGTAAGTTCCTCAAAAATTAAAAATAAAATACCATTAATATCCAGCAGTTCCACTTCTGGGCATATGTTCAAAGGAAACAAAAATAGGACACCAGATTTATAACTACACTGTCATATTTATTGTAGTATTATCCATCAGTAATCAAGATAAGGAAACAACCTAAGTATTGGTCAAAGAATCAAAAGGATAAAGATATGGTACAAAAGTACACAATGGACTATTACTCAGCATGAGAAAGAAAGAAATTCTGCTATTTGTAAAATCCTGCCATTTGGGATAACACAGCTATAGACCCTAAGGAATATTTGCAACATGAAGTCAAAGACATACTGTGATACAATATACATGTGAATTTTTTTTAAAGCCAAACTTCTATAAACAGTAGAATGATTGGAGGAGGAGATGGCAGAATAAAGGTGGGAGATTATCAAGGGGACAAAGGTACAACCTAAAGAGAAGTTCTAGGGATCTCATGTAGCATAATGGGAATAGTCAGGAATACTGTATTATGGCACTTCAAAGTTGCTAAGGAACTAGGTCTTGAATGCTCTCACCACAAAAAAAGAAACATAATTATGTGCCACAATAAATGTTAGGAACAATCTTATGGTAATCATACCACAACATACAAATGCATCAAATTAGCACATCATACACTAAAGTATACTGCAAGCTTACACAAAGTTGTAAATCAACATATATATTTTAAAACAAAGGCAGTGCACTTAATAAAATGAAACAAATTTTGTCAATCATACCTTAGCTAGAAAAATATAAAAATAATGGGACTGAAAATATAAAAATGATCATTATTAACAAAATAAAATGCAGAATGTGGTAGATCCCAAAGTTAACAACCCAGATTCCAAACCAGGCATTATCAAAACAAGGCAAAAACACCACACACAACAAAACTACAGCTCTATTAATCCTTATGAACAGACACACAAAAACCCTGGACAAAAGACTGATAAATGTAGAAACATATAAAAAGGAATATACTCCACATTCAACTAGGATTTACCTTAGAAATGCAAGGTTGGTTTAACACATGAAACACATTTAACACTGCAATTAAACACAATAATAGGAAAAAAGTGAAAAACAAAACAAAACAACTACATGGGGGGGGGGTGCTCCAAAATCCAAAGTTCAACACCTTTTCATGATAAGACTCACACAACTCAAACTAGGAAGCGAATAAAATCCCTTACCTGGTAAAAGTGATCTACAAAAGTCCAAAGCTCACATCACATTTATTGGTTAAGACTGAAAGCTTTTCTCTAAAATTAGAAAATGTCAGCTTCTGCCACTTCTATTAAACATTGTACTGGAGGTTCTAGTCAGAAAAAAAACAAGAAAAATAAACAAAAGGCATCTACATTGGAAAGGACATAAAACTATCTCTATTCCCCAATGACATGATCTTATATATAGAAAGACCTACAAATCCTCACACAAAGACTATTAGAAATAATAAACCAGTTCAGCACAACTGAGGATAAAGGACAGACACACACACGGACAGACACACACACACACACACAAACACACACACTCACTCACTCACCCACCCACCCACCCCAGTTGACTGTCCTGCTACAGATGAGCCTCAAGGATGTTACCCTAAATGTTATAAGGCAGTTCCAAATACTATGATACCATTTAGTCAAAGTTACAAAGTAGATGGTGGCTACCAGAAGTTGAAGGGAGGGAACAGAGAATACTTCTCAACAGATACAGTTTCCACTTAACAAGATAAGAAGAATTGTGGAGAGAGATGGGAAGATAGTTGCACACCACTGTGAATATGTTTGCTATCACTTAAATGTACACTCCAAGATGGTTAAGATGACTTATCAAAATTTAAAACATCTGTGCTTCAAGAAACATATCAAAAAACTCACAAACAACCCATCGAATGGAAGAAAGTATTTGTAAATCAAATATCAAATAAAGGACTGACAGCATAAAGAGCTCTTACAACTCAACAACAAAAAAATGACCAAATTAAAAACTGGAAGGAAATTTTAATAGACACGTCTACAAATCAGCTATAAAAATGGTGAAAAAGCACATGAAAAGATGCTCTATATCATTAGTCATTAGGGAACTCCAAATGAAAGCCACAATAAGATATCACTTCACACCCACTAGGATGAATATAATCAAAAAGAACAAGAAGAAGTATTGTTGAAAAAATGAGAAACTGGAACCCTAAAAAAATTACTGGAGGATGTAAAATGATGCAACTGTTCCTCAAAAATTTACATAAAGAATTAGCATAGAACCCAGCAATTCCACTCCTTGTAAATAAATACCCAAGAGAAGTAAAAACACATGTCCACATAAACACTTGCACACAGATGTTCATAACTCAAAAGTGAAAACAACTCTACTGCCCATCAACTGATGAACGGATAAACAAAATGTGGTACAGCTATACAGTGCGATATTTTTCACCCATAAAGAGAAATGAAATACTGATAAATACTACCACATGGATGAATTCTGCAAACATGCTGAAACAAGTCAGACGCAAAGGCCACGTATATGACTCAATTTATATAAAATGTGTGGTATAAGCAAATCCATGAAAACAGAAAGTAGACTGATTTGAGGTTGCCAGAGGTTGAGGGGAGGAGTGAACAGAGAATGGATTGCTAGAAAGTATGGGATTCTGGGGAGGAAGGTGATAAAAATGTTCTGAAATTAAGTAGCTGCAAATACATTTAAAAAAACTGTGCATATGCCAAAAATCATTGAATTACAAACTTTAAAGTAGTGAATTTTATAGTATGTGGATTTTATCTTAATAAAGTTATCAATAGTAATTTTAAATTGAGGAAGTGAAGAATAACTTGAAATTGGAGAAACAGAAGGGAATATTTAGAAAAAGAGTTGAGAAGAGGGCAACAAGCAGAAGGGATAAAGCTAAGAGATAAACTGAACACTGAAGAACTTAAAGTTTAAATTCCAGTCACCGGGGAGCCAGTAAAGGTTTCTAAGTAGCAGTGGGTGACAGGCTTGGAAGAGTGGTTTGATTGTGATTACCTGAAGTAGTATAGAAACAGCACACTTTATGTCACATCTGTTTTTACACAGTAAAATTCTCACTTATATGCCTCACAGAGCCCTAGAATATACCCCACATTCACGACTAGAATAAGTAAAACATTTCTGTGATATCTGTTGTATAGCCAATTGTCAAACAGTGAAGCAAAGCCTAGAAATACATTTAATATTGTTGCATATTTAAATGCTATACAGGCTGGGCATGGTGGTGCACACCTGTAATCCAAGCACAGGGAGGCAAGAGGCCAGGGATCACTTGAATTCGCAGACTCAAGACTCAAGTCTACCCCAGGCAACACAGCTAGACCTAATCTTAAAAAAAAAAAAAAAAAAAGCTATACAGCACTATTTGCAGGTGTGTTTTACGGATATACTTCCAAAGGGTAAGAGAAAGAGGGACCCAAGTCAAAAACAAAAACAAAAACAAAAACCCACAGATGACAGAACTATAAAAATACTATCACTGCAGCAAGCTGCTCAGTAAATGCTAGCTGATCAAAAACCACCATTAAGAACAGCAAAACAGGAGATTTGATTTAATCTTGTTTGTTGTTATACAAAAAATGCAATCAATCGCTGTTTACAGAAAATATCTTGTAAGGTTCAAAGTATAACATTCCTTCACAAGGTTTCAAGCTGTTTAGAACATTCCATTTGAAATGTTTCAGCCAGCTGAGTCATCATCACGTAACATGCTACTGCTGAAAAATGCTTTCCCCTAGTTACAAGAGTAGAAACACTAGGATTTCTGCTTCACAATTTACAGAGTATGCAAATTACTTTAAAAATAAGACCACCTCAATGGGAAATTTAAGCTATATTTATTTTCATGGGGCTTTCTGTAAGAAACTATACCATAGTGAATTATTACTTTCTCTTTAATCTTGAAATCTCCCTTTCAATTACAGTATTTAGATTCTCAGACAATTCTCTGTAACGCAATGTTTCTGAATCTTTGGGAGACAAGACACTTTGAAATCTGGTAAATATAAAAGTCCCCCCCCCCTTTTTAAAACACACGTTCAATTTTTCATACTGTGCAGTCCACATTGTGGCACCAGATGAGATACTGGTTCAAGTGCACAAAGTAGCTTGCACTTCAATGGAGTATTCTTTTTAAGAATGCATATTGCAAGGACCCAAGTGCTGGGTTTCATTTTCTTTCCAGGGTTACCAATTTCATGACTGGTCAAATCTGAAAATACGCAACTTTTATATGTAATATGGAAACTACCTTCAGAATAACCCTCAAAAAAAATTGGCAATCATTACAACTTAAATACATACTGTTTAATTTAAGACTATATTGTCATAACCTCAAATATTTAAAATTATGCCTCAATTTAAAATAACTGTTAAATTAAACCTTGAGTGTAAAGGGTGAAAGTACTGCATGAACTTTCAGCTAATTTGCTTAAAAATGGTGAGGGAAGAAGTCTGTTGGGAAGCACTGAAAGAAAAAAAATACATCACCTGTGACTCTTCCTGAACTATTCCTGCTAAAAAAGCTTAACCTAAATGTTTAGACACACAGAAACAACAAGAATTCTTCAAAGACAACTAGTCTGGACAACTCCAAATGCCACTGTTATGGAAGGGGCAGGAAAGGAAAGGATCCAAATGTAAGGAAACTACAGAGAACTAAAATCAACCCTGATTTAAAGAAATTGAGAGTACAGAACAAACCTATTTAAAAAAACCACTGAATAACACTGTAACAAAGTTTCTTCAAGAGTGTTAACTAGATGCGGCTGCTCTTGGGAGATACATGCTGTCTTATTTGGGGGTGCAGTAGCAGGATAAAATTAATGTGGCAAAATATGAATAAACAGTCAAGTTACATAAAGATACAGGTTTTATTACATTCTTCTTGCTACTTTACTGAAAGTTAAAATAACTTTTTTTTAATGGTAGGACTTTTTCTTGATTTTGTGTAGAAGACTTGCCACATATTAGTCTAAGCCGAATACACATAACACATACCTATTTAGTCTTCATAATCATAGAATACCTTTGAGGTTGTCATGAAACCACAGTGAAAGAAGTTTAAGTTTTTCTAATTTATAATGCTGACATACTTCAGATGCCAAAATTCACAAGGGATTACAGGATGGTCTCAAGAGTTTTAAACGATATTTTTATTTAAAATTTCCAGAGGGAAAATTTCAATTAAGCTTATAGTTAGTGATTCATTCGTTCTATCTATTGATTGCCAAATAGCTACCAAATTAAGCTAAAAAGGAATATGTCAATATGAATTTCCCGGCCCACGTATCACAGGAAGCAAAAAAAAAAAAAGGTTTCACAAAATCAGATGATCTTTTTCCATATAAAGACTAAAGAACTGGAAGAGCAGGCTCTACTTTATATATGGAGACCAAGTGTCCTGGTTTACTCCTGAGCCTTTGCTTATTTAGCATTTGTTGCAAGCAACCAACTGTCGGAGAAATGCTCCATTTAGGTGTCCCATTATATGGCATTACAGCATCTTTAACAACTACTGTTGTATAATGGCATTAGCATGAAGATTCTAACTTCTACTTTAGACATTGCTGTAATAATGTTGTAGTAAAGTCATTATTGGAATAGGAGGAAATAATACATTGATACAATTATCCGTACATTTCAGAAAAACAGAAAACAAAGTTTACTTTTTTCAAGCATGCAACAGCAAAATATCACATAGCTGGAAGAACCCTACAGTTAAGGGAAAAAGGCCTATCTGAAGCACAACTCTAACACTTATTAAAGACCGTCATTGAGTTATTGGATTTGTCACCACCACAGCTTTCTCACTTGTAAAATGAAAGAGTCAGAAGACTAGTCAGTCTCTAGCTAATGTCATGGTCCAGTTTTAAATGTTCAGTGATTCTATGGTTTTGGCCTCGAAGGTATTTTTGATTGGACGAGACCTCCCCTCCCCACCCCACCTTAATGGAAGAGACCTGTAACAGAACTGGAAAATGTAATTTATCTCTCCTCAGACAAACTCTTAGTTATGATCTGATCTCTACTGTTCAGAGGCTGGGTCAACCTCTCATTCACCCAAGACGGAGATACCAGTGTATTTGCCATGCCAGATTCTACTCCTCAAAATTTCACTCTCACTCCTTTGTATCCTTTAATGCAGGTGTTCATCACCTCTTGCCTAGATCACTATCACTAGAATAGCTATCATTATTCTAACACTACCCCAAAACAAGCAATAGTTCCCAACTACTTAAAAAATTATGCAAAAAATCCTCAACCTGATATTCAAGAACCTCTACAAGTGCCCCAATCTTAAAATATCAATTAAACTGAACAACTCACTGTGATTTCAAAATTCCCAGTACTTCCCAGATTTTGTGCCTTTATTTCTACTGTTGCTGAACTGTCCTTTCCACTGCCTCTTAATATTGATTCCAAAGGTATCACCCCATTGACCTTCCAGTTCCCTCTTAATGTCCATGATAGTGACATAAGGCAACAATTTTAACGAGTAACAGTGAATTAAGATCATTTACTTAGGATGGCAAACTCTTAAGGAAGACTTGCAGCTCAGCAGAGCAAAGAGAATGACAATACAAAAAAAAATTCAGAAGGTAGTGTTTCTAAACCAGGGTGGGCAAAATGGGGTTTGAAATTCCATAATATTAAAGATCCTTAATTTAACATTGAAATTTCACACTAATAATCCACATGCGTGGTTCTTTTTAGGAAGTATGAAGATCTAGAACAGTGGTTTATAACTAGGGGTGATTTTGCCTCCCAGAGGCCACTAAGCACTACCTGAAGACATGTCTGATAGTGAAAACTAGACAGGGACTGCTGATGGCAGATGCAGATGAACATGCCACAAGGCACAGCTCACACTTCACAGTAATAAGTTATCTAGTTTAAAATGTCAACAGTGCCAGGCTGAGCACTCCTATCTACTAGGAGAAACTCTGATCTAGAATTATCATGGGTGATGCCTCCCCAAATACATTTTCAAATTTTTTACGGTGAATGACGAAGCCTCTAGTGAAAAATGATAGAATAGTGTAAAGCTGACAGGCACTGCAATAGCCAGTGATGTGGTCTCCTGAAAGTTAAACTTTGTTCCTTGACATCTTCATCCGTAAAACAGGAGTAACAATAGTACCTCACAGAATATTTCAGGGACCAGAAAAGTATGAAAGTAGATAGTATGCATTCAATATATTTACTTTCACTCTTCATGACCCTACTGCCTAGTCTTGCATTTGAAACATGCTTAAAAATGTTTACTAAATGAGTGCCCCCCCCCCCAAAAAAAAGCCTTAACTTCCTAGAAAGAAAACAAATGGGTACACTATAGTGTCATTTGAGAAAAAGGAAGCGCAGCTAGAAATGGAGTTGAGAAGCTAAAATCTCTCCCTCAGAACACTTAGCCTTTGGGAGATGTTCTGTTCTCACAGGGTCCTTCATACATACACAATGCCGTGCAATCTCCTTGATACTTATTTTTCCCTATTTTGAGCAACCCCCCCTCACCATCTGCTTTGTACTAGTTATTAACACGTTGTATTAGTTGTTTATGTTTACTGATTATAATCTTTCTAACAGATTGCATATGTTGTCTATGGTAGGGAGGACACTTGACTCCTTTTTATGTAACCCAAGGGAACAGACTTTACCAACTGGCCCAAATCTCTTTTATAGATTAGACACAAAGCTAAGCGATTTGCCAAGAGTCAAGGTCATATTGTACACAGCAGAGCAGGGATTTAAACTCTTGATACACAGCTGATACAAACACTGTAGGTTCAATTGTAATAGCATGAAACCTTATATAGGAGGTAGAGGAAATTTTAATTCTCAGAAACCTCTATAGAAATTACACTGATAGTTACCTGATAGAGCAAAAATGGAAGAAATGGGAACTCAAACTTCAAGTTCCTCTCCGTTGCTGCTGAAACTACTCTTAAAAAACTCAGCTTATTTTCCTTAATAGTGTCATATCTTACCTTTTAATAGCTTCTAACAACAATAATGCATTTAAATGTCCAAGGACTAGTTATCTAGTTAGTGAAGCTTGGCTTAATTTCCTTTAAATGACTCCATAATTACTTTGAGTAACACAAATCTCCTACTTGGAAGACCAATAATGCCCATTCTTCACCAAGTAAACAGATTCTGTGATGATCACTTCAATAGTTTAATATCAATAACTCAAAATGCCAGCAATTCGCAACGAAAAATATTCAAGTGACTTGAATTATGAGTAGTAATAACCTCAAGACAAACATAAAACTTTCAAACACAAGCTGTAGTTTACTAAGACCTGAGATAGGAGAAATTCTATTCTGTCCAAGAGAAAGAAAACTGCTCTGTGATTAGGTTAAACTAGAAGTTTCACTGAGTGTCCCAATAAAGATGGAAAAGAAAATGTTGAGTAAGATTATAAGGTGAAAATGAATGTGAAAAAGATTAAATACAGTGCAAGTGTCGATGCTTAAGCAATTATAGTTCAATAAAGCTAAAACATTTCCATAAAGGCATCCTGTTTAAAAAACAAAAAGCTCCCTCAGTGTTGATTCAACTTACTAGAGCAAAAAACACTCAGGCCCAAGAGAAATGATAACCACTTACTGAGTACTGATTTTTAATTATTTTACCAGCTTAGGAAAGAGTACACATCAAATAGAGACTCAAATGCAATTTCAAAAGAAAACAAAACGCAGTTTATGCTTGGTAAAGTTCAAGGGCAAAACTGTTCCCACTGCAACAGAATCCGCCCGGCTACAATGTGTTGGGAAAAAATGCGAACACATAGTATCCTTTTATAAAGGCAACAATTTGAGTTACAAAGTAATAACGGGGAAGCCAAAACAGTTTGACAGCCCGCCATAAGGGCCGCCTCAAGCATGAGTCACACAATGCCTGCAACCATTTACAATAGTAATTAATGCACAAGTCCCCTAATTAAATTCTAAGAGGGTGAGAATGCTTTAACTAAGTTTACAAGATTTGCTTCTCGCTTTTTATTTTTCAAAGAAAGGAACACAAGCGTAATTACGCATCTCCCCCGCAATCCCCTCCATCCAATATTCCCTCTGGCCTCTTCTCCCGACAGTTTCCTGCGTGCGGGGGGAAAAAATGACACGGGGGAACTTCTGAGCCCAGAAAGGGAAACCCAGAGTGGACAGACGCTATTAATGGGGCGGGAGAAGGAAAGTTCGCCCATCTTACCTGCTGAGATTCCTTTCTACGTCTTTGGTAGCTTTAGCTTCCAATTCTCTGGAACAGAAGAGAGAGATGCGCGTGAAAACCGAGCTGCTGCGGCAGAGGCTCGCGCCGGGGCCGGATGGGGGAGGGGAGGGGAGCCCTGGGGCGCGGGGGGGCTCACTGAGCTCGGGGCTGCAGCCCGACTGCGGTCAGGCGGCCCGAGCCAGCCGCAGCCCCCGGCCCGGCCCCAGCGGCGCAGCGCGACCGCTCCGGGGCTCCCGCCCGGCTCCCGAAGAGGCGCAACTCGCGCCTCTCAGCCGGAGCCCCAAGACAGGACGCCCGGCGCCGCCGCCGCGCCCGCGGGCCCTGCGGCAGCGCCCCAGGCTCCTCCCGCCCGGAGGGAGGCCCCCGCCCCGCTCACCTCATGTGTGTAAAGTGCACGAGCAAGTGGGGCGCGGCGAGTGAGGCTCGCGAGCCTCAAGCCCTCCGCAGCGCCTCGGGGAGAGGCCCGAGCCGCTGCACCAGCGCCATTTTCTACACCGACCCGCCGCCGCCGCCGCCGCCGCTGCCGCCGCCGCTGCCGCCGCCGCTGCCGCCGCCGCCGCCGCCGCCGCCGCCGCCGCCGCCGCGCCGCCGCCGCCGCCACCGCCGCCGCCGCCGCAGGCCCAGACCGGAAGTGAATGCCCCACTCGGCAACCCCTTCCGGGGGCGCCGCCGCCACCGGCCTTAAGATGGAGGCCTTAACAATTCTACCGGCGGACGGGGCAGGCCTTGGCAACCACCCGGGCTCTGCGCGTGACCCCCAGCCGCACCTCCCTGGAGGGTCACAGCCTCCGCGGCACTCTGAGGAGCGGCTGGGGGACCCGCTGAGCCCCGACTTTCTTACCACAGCCGGTTCGGCTCTGGCTTGCGCCCCTCCCCTCCTCACCCTCCTCCACACGTCCTCCTCCACTCCCCTCCTCCCTCCTCCCCGCTTCTCGCCTCCTCTGCTGCGACACAAGTTTCCTTCACGGCCGCCCTG
>PVHY01029386.1:0-14339 GCA_004024945.1 Uropsilus gracilis | reverse complement strand
CCAATCCAGGTCCCCCAGTCTCTGCCCATGCCCCCGGGAATTTCTGCAGCCAGTCTGCCTGCCCCTCACTAATAGGTGCCTGGCTTGGCTCATAGAGGCGGTGTTCATCAGCAAGGGCCATGGTTAGTACTTGGTGCGTGGGCTCACTGAGAACTTGGCCCTTGGCATTACGCACTTCAATCCCATGAGGTAGAAAGGACATAGTTGCTCCTACCTTTGTCAGAAGATCTCGCCCCAGCAGTGGCATTGGACAATCAGGAATCACCATGAAGGAGTGGTTGACTGATCCTCTGGCCAGGTCTACGTGGCGGTTGGTGGTCCAGGCATAAGGTTTGGTGCCTGTAGCCCCCTGAACCCATGTGGTCTTGCCTTGGCGCTTTCCCCCATCTTGTGTGAGCACTGAGTGTTGAGCTCCAGTGTCAACAAGAAAGCTTACTGGTTTCCCCTCCACAGCAAGGGTTACCCTGGGCTGGGGGAGGGGAGCCGAGCCCCGTCCCCTCTATTCACTATCTTCTGTATTGACATGAAGGGCGGTGATCACACCTCGGGGGCTATCTGGGCCTTTCCCTGCTTAGACTTTTCCGGGCAGTCTTTGGCCCACTGTCCCCGGCATTTGCAGTGGGCACACTGATCCCTCTCTAACCGGGGATGGCAAGGCTGTTGCTCCTTAAAGCCTGTGGGGGCGGCTGACTCCTTGCCAACTGCTGCCAACAGAATTTTCGCCATCTCTTTGTTTTGCCGCTTCTGTTCAGCTGCTCTGTATTTCCTATCTTCCTCCCTTAGCTTGTCCTCTCTTTCCCTCTTTCTGCCCTGAGTCGGTCCTGTCTTTCCTCTTCTGTTCCCCTGTTGTTGTAGACTTTTTCAGCAATTCTTAGTAACTCCTGCAATGGCCTTTCTCCCAGACGTTCTAATTTTTGACGTTTTTTTCTTTATGTCTGGTGCTGCCTGGTTTACAAACGCTAGAGTGACTGAGGCCCGGCTTTCTGGAGACTCTGGGTCAAAGGGCGTGAACTGGCAGACCGCCTCCATGATGCGCTCCATGAAAGCGGCTGGACTTTCAGTCTGACCCTGTCTGATGTCACCCACCTTAGCTAAATTAGTTGGCTTACGCGCAGGAGCGCGGAGACCGGCCATCAGAGTCTGGCGATAGATTCGGAGGCTCTCCTTACCTTCAGGGGTGTTGTGATCCCAAGCGGGCCTCTGAAGAGGAAACCGCAGGTCTATGATAGTCGGATCCTGCGTTGAACGACCATCCTGTCCTGGGACTAACTTCCTAGCCTCCCCCCAGATGTGTTCTCTTTCTTCAGTGGTAAAGAGAACCTGCATGAGTTGCAGACAATCGTCCCAAGTAGGCTGGTGGGTGAAGAGGATAGATTCAAACAAGTTCATTAACCTGTGCGGATTTTCAGAAAATGGCAGATTCTGATGTTTCCAGGTATAAAGATCTGAAGTAGAGAAGGGCCAATATTAAAAAGACTGTTCTCCATTTTCCCCAACTGCCCCCACTGCTCGGAGCGGAGCCAGGAGTACCGAGGTGTTTCTCCCTGCTCCAGCCGAGCCCTGAGCATCTCGTCGTTCCCGCCCCCTTGCTCTGGTGTGGACACTAGAACCCGGCGACTAGAGGGGGGGGGGGAGGCTCCATAGGGGATTCAGAAGAAGAAGAAGAACCCACAGGCCTGGGAAGTTCCCGAGGATAAGGAGGGGGTGGTGCATTTGGGAGCAGATCTTCCTCTGGCCCACCAGGGGGAAATGGTGAGGAGTCCGGGAGGACGGGTTGCGGCTTCTTTTCCTGCTCCAGGCAGATGTAGGTAGATGTTTGACCCACTCCGATAATGTGCCTAGGAAGGAATGGCCGGAGCCAATTGGGAGGAAAAACTTAAATCTTCCCAAACTAGAATGTAGGGAACCTGGTCCGGGTGAGCCGACATGACCCTTCTTTTAACCTGCCGGATCAAATGAAGATCTAAGGATCCCCCCCCCGGGCCCAGTCTAAGCCCTGGAATGTCGGCCATTCACTGGAACAAAAAGTTATCATTAATTTCCTTTTTACTTCCAAAGGAGTCGTGGGCCCGCCTCCGACCTCAGAGAAATGGTCGACCATGAGGGAGAGTGGTGTTATTTGTCCTTGTCCCATCCTGAAAATGAAGAAAGAAGGGAACAAGACACAATGGACATAGACAAAAGACTGCTGACAAACAAAGGATGCCCGCGGGCGTACTAAAAAAGAAGGGAGCGCTCAAAACTTCCTAGGATCCCGGCTTCCACATCGGGATGCACTCTGGTTTCCACCTCAGAGCCAAAAGGGCAGCATGCCAAACGCCCTTAATACCTAGGGCCTCGGGACGTCTCCCGAGACTCCCTGTCTCTGGCCGTCTGGCGCGTCCGCCTGGCCCAAGAGACTCATAGACCGCTGGCAGATTTTTAGCATTTAGCAATCCTCCACCTGTGTGTTTGCTAAACTGAGGATCCCGGACGAGCCCCCAAATGTTAAAGTGCCGTCGTCGGGTTCCAGCAGCAACAGCACACGGGTGATGCAAAGGCAAGAGGCATTTATTTTCTGACTTAAGTCAGGGTCCAGCACTGACCTGGAACACCGACGCAGTGGTTACATCAGGGTGAGTGAGGACCCTGAGCCCCCACGCAGTTCTCTTTTATCCCTTGGCAAAGGGCTTGGAGTACGTGGACTTACTTTGGTTGGCTAGTGAGGGCTAAGAGATAAGGATCTTACCTAGCTACTGAGGGGCTTCGCCATATAAGGAGATGCTGCTGACCGATGGCCAATAATGCCTTATATGGTTGGGTTCTGGCTGCTTGATATCCGCTAACAAAATGGTTATCATTTGATATTTAACAAGTCATTGATTAGGGTGATCATTTGCAGAGAGAATCAGGCATATTAATTTTTTAAAATTTTTTATTGATTTGTCACAATTGTGCATTAATTGATCCCTCCTCCTCCCTCCATATCCCTTCTCTGTATCCCCCCTTCAGTCAGTGAGGGCCATCTGGCTGCGACATCTGTCACCCCATTGATCGCCAGGGTTGATTCGGCTGATCTTGCTGGCTAGGCGGGTGTCCCCTTCCTCCCTCACCACTCCATGTGAGTCCCTCCCGAAGCTGCATGCTCGGTCGAAGAGGATGGCCTTCCCCAATAGAGACCTTCAGTTGAGGGTATACAAGTAGCTGTGCTCCCCTGCTAGAACCTCCAAACAAGCTCTCAAGGTCTATATTTAACTTTTTTAGCTTAGCTTCTAAATCTGTTTTGTATTCAATCTGAATTTGAATTTTACCTATAATCTTCTTGATATGTACAGTTTTTCTATTATATTTATATTTAAAAAATTTAAACTAATTGCCTATGTAAAATAATTAAGCCAAATATAATTTTTGTCACAGTTACATTTCTAGAAAGTGGCAGTTAGATCATCTTAAGGAGCAATATGTATGATTTCAATTTAAGTTGAAAAATAAATGTTATATATAACACATAAGGATATTACACAGATTATGTATTTTGACATGTAGCTCTTTCCTCACATGGATATTTTTGTTATTTATCAATTAGAAGCATCCTTGATGAAATCAATGACCTATCTATGAACACAAGCAATTATATTTGACCTTTCCGTGAACCCAACGAATTAGGATTGACCTCTCCATGAACTTACTGACCATTCCTTAACCCCAAATGGATAGGAGAGACCAACTCTGTGAATTTCCTGAATTCTGCCAAAATCTCAATGGAGCTCACTGACTTCTCAATGAACACATTGACCTTTTGATGACCCCAAGTAATCGAGATTGAACTCTGGGTGAACCCAAATAATTAAGATTGACCCCTCCATGACCCCAAGTAATTAAGTTTGCCCTATCAGTGAACTCAAGATTGATACATGTCCTCTGGTGATTACACAACCCACAGAGTGAAATGTAGATTATATCCCCTGAAGTATTTTTTCAATTTCCAGTGTTTGCTATTTGTTTTTTTTTGTTTTTTAATAATATATTTTATATTATTTTCCTGTAGCCTCCATATCATTATTTAATCTTTGTTTTAGGTGAGCTCCCTCCACCCCCTGCAGGAGGGCTTAGGAGGCTCAGAAGATTTTCTGCCTGAATCTGGAGGATTCAAGGAAATGGTAGTCCTAAACATGTAACCAACAATTTAATACACCAATAATTGAGAATCACAAGGACAATATATACAGCATTTATGGCATGTTAAGGTTCTGCTAGATATATGCCCTGCCACATGTTCTTTTACCAAAATATTAGAGCCAGTCAGGCATTTTCGAGCCTCCCAAGCCTCCTTCTGTTCAAGGAGTGGGGGTCTACTTACCATGGTCCTTACTGCACTTGTGTCTCATGGTAGTCAGGCTGACTCTTAATGGACAAATGCTCCATGCTAAGAGGATGAATTCTGACTTGTGTCTCTCAATTGACCATTTAAGTTTAATATGAAGACTGGATAATGATAATAGTGCATTGGAAAAACCTTCCAAAGGTAGGGAGATAAGGAGTTGTGTTTGTGGACTACTTGATTTCTTTTCTGTGATAGCTTTAACTTAACGACTTTTTGTAAATCAGGACTTTAATTAATTAATTTATTTTTGTTATTTTATTTTATATCAGTGTCTCCCCGATGGTTCTCTCACCACCTTATCACCTGTGAACCATCGTCTTAATCTTTTGCACCCCTTCCACCCCCATGTCTCCCCCCCCCATGCTTTGTGCTTCAATTATGCTGAATGTTAATCTTAAATTTTTCTTGTCTGTTTATTTGTTTTCCCTTTATCCCTCATGTAGTGAGACCATCCAATGTTTCTTTATTTCTCTCTGGCTTATTCCTGCTAGCATGCTTCCTTCTAGCTCCATCCATGTTGCCATGAATGACATATGTTTGTCTTTTTTTGACTGATAAGTAATATTCGATTGTGTACATATACCACAGCTTTTTGATCCATTTGTCTACTTTGGGGAATTTGGGTTGTATCCCCATATATTGGTTATTATAAATAATGCTGCAATAGACATCTAAGTACAGGTGTCCTTTTGAATTATTGCTTTTGTAATCTTTGGGTAGATTCCTAGAAGTGGGATTGCTGGATTGAATGGTGGTTCCATTTACAGTAGTTTAAGTGTTCTCCACACAGCTTTCCATCGTAGTTGGTCCTTATTTGCAGCAGCATTGTAAAAATATCCCTTTTCCTCCATATCCATACAGTGCTTGCCCATTTTTTTTTATATGGGTCGTTCTTATCGTTGCAAGATGGGTTCATCGTGGTTTTGATTTGCATTTACCTGTAAATCAGGACTTTTTAACAGAACCAATTAGACCAAAAACCTGTCACAGAATTTTGAGATCAGTTCAGATGTTTAATTAAATCTGGTGTCTTCTCTTGGTAAACATGGTTTACCAAGATGTCTGTCAAAGTTGCTCTTTGTGCCAAAGTTGTATCCTAGATGAATTCATTTCTGGGTGGGAATTTTGGGGGTTATCTGCCCCAAAAGGGAGGTTTCTATAGCTCTTAAGTATATAGGTTAAAAACTACAGGAGGAACTGCTGCTATCCATCAGGACAAATGAACAGAGCCATCCTGATTATGGCCAGATGCATGTGCAGTTAGGAGCATGTTGAAGAGGGCCCCACTCTTTGTCGAAGAGGAGGACTTGGGTGACTCAGAAGAAGCCTGACCAGCTATGCCCTTTGACAAAGCTAAATGTGTCACAGTGTATATTTAGCATAAACCTCAGAACGTAGTAAATGCTGTATGTAGTGTTGTTATTAACAGTTACTGGCATACTTAAATACTTGTCAACATGTTCAGGACATATTTCCATGATTCCACCAAAGGTGTTCAGTCATCTCTGAGCCTCCCAAATCCTCATGCTGGGTAAGGAGTGGGGGCCTTCTCCCCAACCTTAAAATGATAACCTACACATGGTGAAAGGACCTGTCATCTATAAAGTTAAAAGTTTTGGAATGACTGCAAACTCTCAGTGATAGTGTGAGCGTCTGAAGTATGTTTATTTCAGCAATTATGGATGTAGATATTATGATTTGGGCTTGAATGACCCCCCTCCCCCCAGAATTTGAGATCAAGGATTTCAGCTTTTTCTGTGAAGTAGCTTGCACTAGTTAGGCCTGGAACAAAGAGTTTGCTGAGCTTGGCAACAAGTTTGCAAATGGGAAGAGAGCTGTAGTTTGCAGCCCAGAAGATAGAGGTCCAGGATGGAGATCCAGGGGAGAGGTATTTTTGTTGTTGTTGTTGCCCTAGGAATACTGCTATTTTGAAGCAGTGAAAGGTGCCTGAAGAAGAAGCTGCTGCAGGGTGGGAAAAGGATGAACTCAGGATGCCAGAGAGAGAGAAGAGGCAGTTTTGAGAGCCTGATGTTTGGTGACCTTGGAACTTGGAAACATTGGAAAACTTTGAACTTGAAGCTTGAAATGTGTGTCTGTTGAAAAACTGGACTTTGTAAAATACCTGTCTCAGGTTTGGAGGGGCAAAAAGATACCAACTTTGAACTTGGGTGCAAATGGGCAGAAGCCTCCAACACACAAGCCAAAGGAAAACAAAGCAGCAAATTTAAAATGTGGCTTCGGCCACCCAGATTATTTCAGGTTCTTACTACCCACACATAGCAGTTGCCAGTCAAATGCAATCTAACAACACAGTTTATATACAGGGAAAATTAACCAGGGAAACAAACAAAAAAAAATGTCTTTAATACCACAAGTGGCCTTTTATCTTACCCCAGTCACCATTTTTAGTCCCAAAAGGTCCTAAAGACACATGTCCATGATAGTGCCACTTTGCCTCTCCAAACCTGAGGCAAGCACTCCGCCAAGTCCAATCTTTCTCCAGCATCTTCTCTTTGCTTCTTCTTTCACCAGTGTTTCAAGCTGCTCCACTTTTCCAAGGCTCTTCAAACTTTTCCAACAAATGCTAATGCAAAAATCAGCTTTCCAAATTCCTGGCTATCTCCAGGTACCAGCTTCCCATGCCACATAGCTGCATTGTTACACTCTTCACACTGCCCAGTCTTCTGCCAGCCACCATGGCTCCTTGACACCACCAACTAACTCTTTCAGGGGCCTTCTGCCCAGCTTGGTCAGTAAAGCTACTCTTTACTAGTCTTCCATCCTCATGTCTCCCCTGTCTCTGTGTGTCCCATGCATGTTCCCTTCTTTTTATCTCTCTCTTTTTTTTTTCTTTTTCCTGAAAACCAGAGACTCAAATTTCCCCTCACACACCCTCTTGGTGCTTCATTTTCTCTTTCCTACCTGGGATTTGCAACAAAGAAGGAGCAGCCTTATTCTGCTTAGGTCATCTTCTACCCCTTTGTTTTTCAGACACAGCTAATGACAGCAGTGCCTAAATTTTAACACTGACCGTGTTGGGGTCATGGCTTCATCTTGGATATCTGTGTCTTTGTTTGAAACACCAGCTCCATCTTGGACACCAAGCAGCTGGCTGTATGACTATTAGGTGGTTACCTTGAACCAAAGAACACAGTACAGACCCAAAGCTGTTAAAATGTCCCCGTACAATCAGCATCTTATTTTGAAAACAATTTAATCTTTTAATGACATGTCATTTGATACTAACTAGGAGACTCATGAACAACTTAAGTGATCAAGTACGGTCTGATGATGCTTTATCTGTTTTGCAACCCAGTATTTCCAGGTAGATTCATGACTATTTAGGTTGAGTTGAGCAAAATGACCGATTCATCACTGTGGGACTAAGACAAATCAAATCTTACATTTAATATGATTTGCATCCCAGTGTGAACTAATGTGAAGGTAGGTTATGAAATAATTGTGCCAGGCATACCAGATCATTAAAAATGAAAAGACATGTTAAGGACCAACATGTAACCAGATACAACAGAAGACAGACTTTCAACTCTGAGGCATGAAGACAGGAAGATCCCTATGGGTGAAGTTGGGGCTGAAATGACAGAGTTAAGGGAGTAACACGGCATCATTCAGATGGTTCATAATGAACAAATTTATTCCACCTGGTCTTTGCAGAAATAAAATTTTGGGGTCTTGATCCTGACCTCCCTCTTTTCCAGCCTTGGCTCCCTGTTACCAACCTTGGCCCCTTACTGGAGTGCAAGGATCTCATACGACGTGCCAATGTGGCAGTCTATAGGTCCAAATCACCATTCACTCTCTCCAATATGTGAATACACCTCAGACAGGCCCTAAAAACTGACATAAGGATCCCTGGAAAAGAACTGTGGGATCAGTACTACCCAGTGTATTTATTGTTCAGGAGCAAGGAGGACTGGTGTTCCGAGCACAGAGACTTCTTTCACTTTAGGAATGAGCACAGTTGGAAGAGGGTCAAGAATGAATCCTGGGGTCCTGGACTAGCATCACCAACATCCTCCAGGAACTTGTCAGAAATACAGATTATCAGGCTCTGTCCCAGACAGACTGACTAGCAAATTCTGGGACTGAACAGCAGCAACTTCTATTTTAAAAATCTCTCCAGGTGATTCTGATGCTCATTGATGCTTGAGAATAAGTTTTACATATTGAGAAACTAGACTCTGAAAGATTAAGTAATATGCTTGAGGTCACTTAGCAAATTTTTTTTTGAAACTAGGTCTCGCTATTTTTGCCTGTGGAACTGCAGGCTCATGTTGCCCGAGATACCACAGGCTCATGTGATCCCCAACCTCAGTTCCCAGGTAGCTGGGATTACAGGCGTGTGCCACCATGGCCATCTATTTTTTTTGGAACTAGTTCTCACTATGTGCCCCTGGCGGGGCTTGACCCACAATCCCTGGCCCCAGCTGTGGCTTGCTAGGCTGCTATTAACAGGCATGTGCCACCGTGCCCGGCCTACTCAGCAAATGTTGATCAGAGTCACTGATTGAATGCAGCTATGTCTGACTCCAGAATCCATGCTTTTGGGGTATCATTTAATAAGGTGAAAAACTATACCCCACTCCTTGCCCAGCAAGTGGACCCTGAGGCCCAAATAGATAAAGGAATTGATAAGTCTGAGTTGGGTGCAAGGCCCCCTAACCAGAAAAATTAGCCCAGCTGCAGAAATGCAGAAGCAGGGACAAGACATACCTGCACAAAAGATCAGACAACCTTGTTGCTATCTGGGGCAAATTGTGTCCCAAATTAAAAAGCCCAGAAAACAAAGTATAAAAGAGCCTGGGATCCTTCCTCTTGTACAAGCTTCTCCTATTTCATCTGGTGCTCCCTTGGAGGCTTGTAAACAAATTCACCTTTTCTGTTTTTCATATTGTCTCTGAGCCCACCCACCCCTGTCACCTCCATATTAACAGGGCACAGGAGCCATGGCTGAATCTTTGCTTCCCACAGTGGGGCAGGAGGCAAGCTCTATCAGACAATCTTTCTTTTGCAGGATGCAATTCTACTCTTTGGTTTATAGGCAGTAGATCAGAAGGGACTTGCAACTGGCTTCTGAAATGGGGAGCAATACTTGGAAAGTTTGAACACCAGCAACCCTACCAGGAAGCTAAAAACTATCATGCTATCAACTGTACTGATATGTGGCTGTTCCCCACTCTCACGCAGTGTACTTCCTACATACCAATGGAAATGGAGGTGACCATCTTCAGACTTGTAGCATCTTCTGATAAGGTGGATTAGGATTTAGATGGATTTGGTCTTAAACTACCTGTCTTGAAATTATCTAGTTGTATGGCATTTAGCAGGCCACTTAAACTTTTTATTTCTACTAATTTTTAAAAGGGAACTGTAATCATCTCTAAAGATTATTGTGAGAATTAAATTAAATATAAAAGCATAAATGTTTTTGCAACCAATAGATGTCCACTGCTATGATTCACCAGGATGAAAACCATGAATGCCTTGAAGTCTAAGAAATGATGACGATGGTAACCTTCAAAGCCAGCGGAAACAATGATTTGTTAGTCATTATACTCTTACTTATATCGGTCTTCTAAACTTCTTGATAATATTTAATATCTTTCTATTTTTTTCTCCTTAATTTATTTTTGTTTATATTTTGTGCATAATATTTCTCTTTTTTTTTCTTTTTATTTTTTTCATCATTACCTACCCTGGGGTTCTCCCACCCCCTTTCACCTTATCACCCATGAATCATCATCTTAATCTTTTGTGCCCCTTTCACCTCTGGTTTCCCCTTTCCCTCTCATACTCTGTGCTTCAGTTCTGCTGAAAGTTAGTTTTAAATTTTTCTTGTGTGCTTATTTTCCTTCATCCCTCTTTAAAACATGTTTATTAAAATGACACTACATTAAAACATGTTCAAGAACACATCATTAAAAATCAACATCTGTGTATGCCATATGATAACCACCACCGAGAGTTCAATTTTATCCTTCACCATACACTTGTACACTTGATCCCTTTTAACTAATTTACCCACTTCCTTCTTTCTTTCCTCTTCTCTCCTAATCAGCATAATACACATATAACTACTAATCATTCTTATAAATTATATTTGTGTTTTAGCCACTTGTTTAATTTCTATTTTTATTTAGAAAGAATTCAAGAAATAAAATATGAGATTTTTTTTCCCTCATATTTATGCCGCCCAATTTGGAAACTTAAAAGTTTTGTTGTTAGGATAAACTCTACTAGGATTAGTTAACTTATTCTATCAGCTACCATAGAGAATGAACACTTTCTCCAACTTTAAGTGCAAATGCAATTAAAAGACCCCCCCCTTTTTTTTTGAGCCATTGGCAAATATTGCATTCATCAATTGCTCTCACTGTCATATCTATCTAAAAATCTCTAAAGTTGGTTTCTTGAGGACTAAGGGAAGCAATCTAAAGTCTATTTTACTCACTCTTTGATTTCAATTCCTGACACAGAACCTAACAATTTTATAAGGTAAGGGTTGAGTTCTAAAATCATGCATAAAATTTAAATATTAGCATATATGTCTTATTAAACATAAATCAAATTACCAATAAGATACTTTATTCATACATATAATTCCACAATTAGCTAATGCAGGCTGGTGCTCCACTGATATTAGAAGAGATTGTTATTTATTTAACCATAAAATCAAGATGGATTTTTCTTTAAGAACATGTTTTAGAATATACACTTATGGTTTAACACTAGAATCATATTGAATTATAAGCATGTGGCACATGAAACTATGCAAATATATGTAGCAAATACATATAGTTATACAATACATGTAGTTTACAATACATGCTGTTTTACAAATTAAGACATGAAGTTTAACACTAGAAGCAAATTCATTTGTAAGCATATTAAACTATAGAAAGAAAGGCAGAACAATACTGCAATATTTCTCATTTCTATTTATTTAGATATAAATTTCTTGATAAAGAAAACATGAAAAGTATCTGTATCTTGTAAATTTGTCTCCTCTGCACTTTAGATTTTACACAACACATAATCAAATTCTTCACATTTTAGAAATAAACAATACTTTATTGTAGATGCAATTTAATGTGAGCATAAAATCAGTATTAGATATTAAGAAATCAATAATACTTTAAGGAGAAGTGCCAATGATTACCTCATTGAAGTAAAATATACATGGTAATTTTCTGATTATATTAAATTTAATCCCAGATCTCTTAGCAGTAAAATATGTATTTAGTAGTCATTATGGTTTTTGTTGTGATTTTTGCATGGAGTTTAGTAACATTCACAATTTACCTATACCTCATAATTTTTGATAGCATATCCTTGTCTTAATTTTTTTCATCTTTAAATTTTATATGTAGAACTAACTTGGTAGATCAATTAAACATGAGCAGGCAGTATTTTGTCTAATTTATAAAAAAAAAAAAAAAAAACCCACAGGGTAAGTATGTGACTGACGATCAAGGGACGATTGAGATTGACAGGAATTTAGAGTGGTAAGGGAAAAGGAATTGAGACTAGTCCCACAGGATCAAAGAATGGATTAAAGAATGGTAAAGAATGGGATTATGTTCAAGACAAGGTGTCTGAAAGCTATGAATACCAGACATAAATGTGCAGATAATAGGAAGCCATCCAAGGTTTCTGAAAGCCTAATGATATGAGAAACCATAGTTTGGGAGGTTTATTTTGTCCATGAAATTGAAATAAAGTGTATTTTGATATTTGACTGTTGAACTTATAGAACAAAAATTGAGACTGCACAATCTCACCATGACCAGTTTACTACTAAAATGTACACCATGGTTTATGCTCACAAACTGAGGACAGTACCTAAAATGCAGTTAGCAAAACTAATACATTGCATGGGTTTAGTCTTGTGTAGGAACTTTTTGCCATTAGACAGAGTAAGTAAGCACATTACTAATTCAACTAAAGCCATTCTGAAATATTGTCAATGTGATTGATGACCTTCAGAATAATAACACAGAAGCAATGTAAAATAAAAATTTATGTCACCAACTGAAACATAAAATTTGTAACTAAAGAACTATATGTTAAAAAAAACAAGGAAATAGAGGCAAATAATGCATTTATTCTTGTTTCTTATTCACAGCATCAACAAAGAAAAGAGTGTATGCTTAATGATGAATGACAGTGGTAACCAAATAAGCATTCATCAGATCAACAGTCATGATAATTAAGAATGATGGATCATTTATTAGTATTTGGCAACAGTGCGCACTAGGATAACATTTGCTTGACTCACCAGGTCTCTTAAATTTATGGATAAAGATTATTCAGTAATACTTAATTGTCCTTCTTATGTGATGTCATTCAGTGGTTGGCAAGCATTCATTGAAACATTGAAGTAATATGCTCAACTGAAGTGATGGATAAGCAAATGATTTTCACCTACACTTTGAGGAGCATGTTTCATATGGAGACAGTTGCAGACAAATAAGCAGTTTCAGTGTGTAACTAGTATAATGATCAAAGCAGATACAGCCAGAGGGAATAATAGGTAACTTTGGCTAGACTGGAAATATGTGAAGAGATGACACCAATTTGGGTCTTGAGTGACAAAGACTTAGCAGGCTTTGAAAGTTGAAAATGTCATTTTAGGCAGAATGAATATGAAAATCAAAAGCAAAACAAGCACTTCAGAAGATATGATGAGTGTAACAAACAAATGTAGCTCCACAGAATTGAATGGTAAAATGGGAGTGGTGACAAATGAGAGTCAGCCATCAGATGCCAACCACTGAAGTGACTATTTTTTTCCTCCTATGAACAGAAGCTCAGAACTAACATGAGGTTAGTTTTCTCAGCACTTGCCTTGTTTATGAAGTTTATTTTTGTAGGAATCTTACCATCTTCTACCACTTTTGTCATTCAGATATTTGATAGTCACTTTTACTGCAACATTTGTCATGTTCATTTAAAAGAAAGAGAAGTGATATTCTAGTATATTCTAGATGTATCTTACATATATTGGAAATATATCTAAGTAAATATATATGTATATGTATGTAATATATGTATATGTATGTAAATATATGTATGCAATATATGTAATATATGTAATATATGTATGTAATATATGCAATATATGTATGTAAATATATGGATGTATCTTACAATATATTGAAAAATATTGGGACATATTTACTTCTTTTGAACTTTGATTCCATAAATCTAGTTTTATGCCAATTCATCTATATTATATAGATTTTATATGATTGTAGTAGTATTGGACAACAAAACAGAATAAGATATAAATGGCTTTTGATGTATAGTTGGAATATGTTTGATATACATAATACTTACAAAATAGAGGATGAATTATTGGCCAAAGCATTCAAATATATTTTAACTTTCCCCGTATAGATCTAATTGAATATTTAGTTTCCAGAATATTGATCAAAAATATTCAGAAATAGACAAAAATAAAGTCAACAGAAGTTAAAAAAAAAGAAAAGAAAAGAAATTGGAGAAGAAAAAAAAACTTATCTGAGATCAGGCTACCATGAAACTAATAGAAAATAAAGTAGCAATTTTTCCCTGAAAAAACTAAAATTTTTCAGGGAGTAACAAAGCTATGTAGCTCAGAAACTCAAACTATATAAAACAAAACTTTAGCAAAGGAATAAACACAGGCAAAATAATTTTAATCCATCTAAAAAGTTGTTTCCAATATTGAGAAATAAAATGACAGGTCATTATCAAGGATACACAGCATAACTAAAATAAAGGATGATAATGTAATAAGAGATGACAAGAAGATATTGATAATACACAACTGGAATACCATGACAATGTGTAGCTTTATCTAAAATTGGAATTAAAGCAGTGATAAAGTATATAACAAAATTAGAGTGGATGTTTAATAGTATTTTTTAATTATGAACATTTAAAAAAGTAAATTATGCTCAAAATAAATAAA
>PVHY01029385.1:0-14337 GCA_004024945.1 Uropsilus gracilis | reverse complement strand
CAGCCTCAGCTTTCCAGGTAGCTGGGATTAAAGGTGCGTGCCACCACACCCATCTATTTTTTTTGGAACTAGGTCTCACTGCGGGCCCAGTTGAGATTTGAACCGCGATCTCTAGCCCCGGCTGCTTCATAGGCTGAAGCTTACAGGCACGAGCCACCATGTCCGGCCTATTTTGAGTACTTTGAAATTAAAAAAATGCTAAACCCAAACTTGGATTACACTGTGGACTTTTGCATATCTCTTATTAAGTAAATCATGTGGGTAAAGGCGCACATTTTTATGTATACACACACACAAACACACACACACACACACACACCTATCTACCTATGTATCTACCTACTACCTATTCTGCCATCTCTATATCTATCTATATATTAACCCCATCTTTCCCTTTTAATTTCCAACATCATAATTCACATCTTCAATTTACCTTATCGAAACATTCCCCATAGACTTTTAATAATGCTATCTGCCTAGAATCTCACCTCTGTTTGTCCTCTATCTTCTCTCAATCCTGTAGGCAAAAAAAAAAAAATTAGCAATTATTTGATTCACTGTAATTACTTCAATTACTGCCATTAATGTTTTCATTCATTTATATAACATCAATTTATCTGCCAATATTATTCATGTGTATTTATTTACATTGATGTAAAAATAAGCCTAACCCCAGAATTTAATGAGAGAATTAGACAAGAAAAGTAATTATAAAAGTTTAGACCCTCTCCCCTTGTACACAGGATAAAAGTCAAACCCCTTGGCATAGCATAAAAGGCCTTAGTGAAATTCTAGACGTTATTAAACAGATGTTTTGAGAGCATTTTGGGGGAAAGCAATGATCATTAGGAGCCAGCATGGGCTCACAAAGAATAACTTCCTTTTTGATAAAGTTGCTAGACTGGCAAATTATGTGAATTTTATAGGCAAACTTTGTTGATTTCAGCAAAGCTATCCGTGTCCTCAGTGAAGTTCTTTTATTGATATCCTTTGAGTAGAATGGGAAATAATAGATGTAGGGTAAAACATTAAAAGATTAATTAATGAATGCAATTAAAGATCTTTGTTTAATTTGTTTTTATATATTTATTATGCTCATCAAAATTTAAGAAAGTATTTAAAAACATGGGACAACATAATACAAGTTTTAATTCTAAAAGCTGATTAAAATTATTAAATTAACTGAAAAGTTGTAATCCAGAAAAATATTTCAATAGACTAGCTGCAAATTAACAGTAGCAACAACAAAAAGATCTAAAATATATTTATTGCAAAACTTCATCTCAGTTATTGTACTAGACTACTTACAGTATTGTCTATTCTCTATTTAAAGAACTTGTGAATTAGGCATTTTATTGTGAAGTTGGTTTATATATAAAGCATTCTAAGTTTTCTTCAAGTTAAAAATCTTGCATAAAAGCACTTACCCATTCAAATAGTAAAATTAAGCTTGGTAGATAATCTTCTTACTGTAAGTGCATACTTTTATCACCAAGTATTGTATTTCTGTTTAGATTTCATTGCCATGTATTTTAAATTGTGTGCTTTATGTGTTTGCATCAAACAACTCTGGTCACCAAAACAAAGTTCCAAAAATATGACTTAATAACAATATGAAAAATAGCATGACAGCAGTTTTACACAATAGTAAGTTCAAATGGTGGAGATCAGAACC
The DNA here is from genome assembly GCA_004024945.1 of Uropsilus gracilis. Taxonomy (NCBI): domain Eukaryota; kingdom Metazoa; phylum Chordata; class Mammalia; order Eulipotyphla; family Talpidae; genus Uropsilus; species Uropsilus gracilis. The sequence goes on along the minus strand of PVHY01029385.1, from coordinate 12,662 downwards.
TATTGTAAAATATTTAGTTAGCATGCAATTGAAAACCCAATATAACCTAGTTTAAAGCAAAATAAAATCATATTTTCAATTGAAATGATATAGCAAATGGTATGATAAATGGTCTAGTGATATTCCCAATGTTTCAGATCTTTTTTCTTTTCTCGTTATTCTCCAGTCTCAGTTTTTGAAATTCTCAAAAACTATTCTCAGGTATCAGTGAGTAGGGAAATTTCAGGCATAGTTCTGGGTATTATATGAGAACAATCATATATTTTAGTGTCTCTACAAGGAGAAATCCTTTCTCAAATTACCAGAGTAGGTCAGCATTGGCTCAAATGCTCGCCTTTAAACCACAACATGGAGAACTTGATTGTGATTATGTTAAATATATTATGATTTGTTCCTACATCCAGAGAAGGTATTGCCCTGCTTAAATTTTCCTTGGAGGACATCCAAACAAAATCAGTCGCTACAAAAAATAAAATTATAAAAAGATGAAACAGATGTTTGACAACTAAAAATATCTACTACAGCATCATGCAATAGAAATTACCACCCCCCCACACACACATTTTACCCAGTTCTAGTCACAAAGACAATCTTTGCAAACCAATCTCTGAAACAATTATAACCAACGAATTGTTTTTATATTCACTTCATGGCCAGTCAACATATTTTCCAAATCCAACCTTCAGACCTTTTTAATCAAATACATAAATTACAGAAGTGGTTGATGACTGTATAAACAATGATTGGGAGAGGAGATGTTATGGTGTCCTGTAAGCATCCTGTCCATGATGCCACTTGGAGTGCAAGCATGTCAAATCGGGGTAGGTTCTTCTTTGGTTCAGGTAGATACACAGACACACAAGGGAGGGCCGGGTAGGGCCAGAGCAGAGACAGGTGAGGTTAGGGAAGGGTAAGGGATACTCCTCAGGAATCTTTACACTCTTTTGCTGGACTCTCTCTCGCAGTTTCCCTTTGTGTTCTCATGTGCTTTCCTTTCTGTGTTCTCTTCTCATATTTCTCACCCCATGCTGACATAACTCCTTTATCTTCTTCCCAGGTCCAGGTGGGCCCACTCACACAAGTGCACAGTAGGCCAGGCATGTACAATAATGAAGGGGGTTCAATATCCCAGGTGCTCATCATAGAAATTAATGGAGGAAAGAACCTGGTTAACTAATTTACCCTATATATGGGCAGTATTAAACTAATGTAAATCTATCTCCCAATATTTAAAAGTTCACTTTATAAGGTATAATTAATAGTCATGGCTTATTATAGTACTGTTGCTTTCCCATAATTACTATTTCTTAATTGCCCTTCTCAGTCATGTAACCCCTAAACTTCTCACACTGTGATCACTCAAATTTCAATAGCTTTATCTATCAAACATTGATATCAAAAGTCAATGTTGCTTTTGAAATCTCTTTAGTTAAAGTCTATGTAGAAACTTTTTTTTTTCAGTTGACTATCACTCAATACTACCATCTGACACTTTGTCAAGCGATGTCTTCCAAATATATAAAGCATTTTGTCAGAGAGCAATCTGTGGAAAGCAAATTCCCAAGACATTTGCCTCTTCCATTTAACATCAGCAGGATTACGTGTATTACTGGTCAACAGCAAAAGAGTGAAAACTTACATCAGTGAAACTTGTGAAAAATATACCAACTGCTCAAAAAAAACTAGGCACAAGTAATGTGAAGATGAAATGGACACTAGGAAAGAAAAGGAAAACTCTTTTCAAATATTTAAAGAATCTTTAAAGGTAAAAAATGCACAGAATGGAATGTAATTCATTTTAATTAAGATAAACATTCTTAATATTAAGCACTGTTTTGTACAGTTATACAAACACAGAAGCAAAATAGAAACCACAACTTTAAAGACTTCACTGTGATTTCATAAAGTGATATTCTCCACTATCTAGCATGAATATTTTTCCAATATGTTATATCTATAGTTATATCTTTTTAATATACAATTTTAACCCAAAAATATTTGTGCATAGGAATAATATGGTTAGAATTACTTATCCTGAGATTATAATAAGACAATTCTGTGGAATGGATTTGAGATAAAGAAATTGAGATAGTAAGACTAGTTGTCACTGTGCTATCCAAAGTGGTAAATAATGAATGCATGTGGCTACTGAGCATTTGAGAAACTGAATTCTTTATGTTATTGAAATTTAAATAGCTACATGTGCTTTGTGGCTAGCACACTGAGCTAGAGATATCTAGTGCTTTCAGTCATTAGAGTTCTGCTAGATAGGTTCATTTGATCAATGTAACACAGACAGTAGTGGTGGGATTGTGACAGAAAAATGACTCATTCAGAATACTGAAACTACTTAGAAGACAGAATTTTAAAATCCAATTGAAAAAACTGGGTGTGTGTGAATCAAGGAGCCTCCTAGCTATGGAATGAATTGAAGACTGAAATAAATCTTTAAAGTACATACTTTTAAGCTACTTAGAAAAAAAGTAAAGGTAAGACAATGTTTTCATACATGCAGTAGCAACAAGTTGATTTAGAATGGCAATCAAAAATTTGATATTTACACAATGTTTATTGCACTTAGGCTACCATACAAGCACTTAATATATTTCTTTAGTCAATCTTCTTGCAATCTTATGATTCAATCAATTCAATGTGTTTCTATTGTTATTTTGCATATGCAAAGACAAAGGCTAAGAAAAGCCAAACTAGTAGGGGAGATGATACAAAATGACAGAAATGCAATGCTCTAGACTTCCACTGGAGGTATCTTATCTAACATGGTTTCCTTTAGTAAGAGCTAGCTTGAGAGGCAGTTACATTCAAGGACATGCAATGCTGTGATCAACTAATACAGAAAGTTCAAAATCAGTAATAATTTAACTAGTTTTATTTTTTCTGAACACATGGTAAAAGCACTTATTTTCATTTCACATAGTAAACATTCAGTATGAACTGACAGAAGTAAAACATAGTTCTATAGTTAACACGAATTTAATTAAAATACATGGCACAGTACATTATATTAATCACTCTACCTAAAACAATTACAATTGCTTTTTTTAAGTTACATTGTAACAACTTTATTTCTTCTGAGTAAAGTTTGAAAAATATAAGGCTGGTGCATCAATAAATGTGTCCTCATAACTAATCACTTTGAATTTTTATTTTTAATTCCCAATCTTTACATGCTTTTTCCCTAACTCAACAAATTATTCAACTTACACTCTCTCTACCAACCCCACAGTGTCCTGCTCATGTTAATACATAATTTGAATTAATAATTTATTATACATTTGCCTTGTGAAAAAGAATAAAGCACTCTGTAATTACAATGAAATGAAACAATTAAGTCTAAAATCTGTTTCTATTTCCCCTGACTCTCAGCAACAGAAAGAGGTGACACCTAAAAGGAAATCAGCTGACTTCTTTGCTTTTTCTTTTATTCTAGTAAGCAGTTCGCTTGAAACAGAATCTACCGCGCCATCTCAGAAGTCTATTGTATATCAGTCTAATCATTCAATAGTGTGTTTGGTTAGCAGAAATTTCAGTTATTTGGAGATGAAATTCAGAGAACAAAGATCAATTCCTGTTCAATGAAGAAAGGTAAGTTGGATATTTTTTGGTGTTTTTAGAGATATTATTGATACTTTTCTATCATTTCTAGAATGTTCTAGTCTCAGAAATGGAGCTCACCTGTCCACATCATAATTAGAGTTACCAAAAAACAAACAAAAAGTTATGCAGAGGAGAAAGCATTGGAAAGTATGCTAATTAAGAGGGGACCTAGGTTTGAAGATTCTTTAGAGGAATGATGCTTGAAATGGTAGCAAGAACAATCTCCTTCTTACAAGGAGGAAAATGTTTCAAAAATGGAAGGAGGAGGAAGAAAGACAGAAGCAAGCATATAAGGCTCATTCTGAAGACCTAAGACCTTTGTCTCTTATAAGCAAAATAAATAAAGGTAGAAGCAATCCTAATCTGTTTTTAAAGAAGTGTTCTGTACTAATGCACAATAGAAAAAAATAAAAATACATTTTCCAAACCTAAAAAACAAACAAGAATATAGGATGTGGTAATTTTTATTATATTTAAGAATTTTCTGGATAAGTATAAAACAGGAAGCAAGAAATACATATCTGGTGTTATTACTAATTAACCCCTATCTGACACTGTTAGGGAATAAAATTTTCTTGCTCAGTATGTCTGATGAGCAGTCACAGATATATTTCTTATTATTTGTTGCTTACTACATTTGATTAAGAGCCATGGGTTCATTGCTCATTATTTCTCATTAATGGTGCACACCTGGCATTCTCTGGTAATATCTCCAAGTTGTCATGACCTAGGTTAACCCATATCATGATAAAGATAGGATTGTTTTCTATCCTGGAATATAACCCAGCAGCCTGACCCTTTTCTTCTGATCTTATGCAAACAATTTACTTAAGTTCTTTCTTGTTAAATCATCTCACACTTTCATTCCCTCATTAGTAAAAATTTTCATACAAGCTTAATATCAACTTTTCTAGACATTCTATATAAGAAAATACAGAACCGCACCAGGGGAGTTCTCCAGAGAGCCCTGGAAGGAGCAATGACTGCAACTTCAGTGAGAATTTGAGTCAAGGAGAAAACCCCAAAAGTTGATCATCAAGCAACCAAGTACCCATTCCTATCTGACAACCTAACCAATAGACCTGTAAAGGCTACAATTGTCAGATAAAATATAGCATACCCAGTTACATTTAGATTTTCAGATATTAATTTTTAACTATAGCACATAAGTTATACTTATTTAAAAATAATCTATTGGTTATCTGAAATATAAACGTAACAAACTTGCTCAAGATCCACAGATCAGAAAGGAAGCATTTCAGAAACATTTAAATGATCATTCATTGATGGAAATAACATCTTTCAAGACATTTCTTTTGGATAAAAAGCACTAACAGGTGTAGTTAGAGTCGGAAAGACAAAAAGAGAGCACCTAAGGATAACAAGATGACTCTAAGGGTAAAGTCAACTATTTCTTTTTGGGGATATTGAGTAGTCAAACATGGATGCTGTTAGATTGAGAGAGCACCTCTCATCAGAAAACAACAAACCAGCCATGTTTCCCTTTATCTATCTCTATAAAAAGAGGTAGATGGATTTGCATATTCTTACAAGGAAATTCTACTGAGTCTACATCATAACAGTCAGGATTCAACATACAAAGTTTCCCTCTAGTTAATGGGCAAAAGAGACACTGCAATAGCTCCAAACCTCACTTTTCTCATTTAGCATCACTATATTTTGCATTCAAGCAATTTGTTCATGTCAGTGCTTGAACTGGATTATGACTGTAATAGTTTACCTAGAATTACTAGGAAGGTAATTATATAAAGTTTAAATAAATGATATGTTGGCTATTATTTTTTGTCTAAATAGATGTTCTTAAGCAAAGCAAATTTCAATTTACCACAGTATATCTTAATCCTAGTACTCTGGGGTAGAAAACCCCAAAAATATTTGTTGAAGAAATTAATAAATTCAGACTATGCAATTAAAGTGTAAATTTATTATCTTGTGACAAGTTGGAACCAGGTTTTATCATGCTGTCTCAAATTTTCAGAACTTTTCCTTTAATCCTAGAAAAGTTGTCTCTATCAAAATTTATTTTAATTTGGATGCTTTCATTAGAGATTTTCAATTTCTTCTGATTTAACTGAATCTCAACTGATTAATCATGATGGAATATACAAAACTCATCTCTTAGCAAAGTATATTTTATTTTTAAAAATTAACTTTTCTTGCCTTAAGGGAGTTTAAATGTGTTTATAAACTGTTGTGAACATAAAATCATTTCTTTTCTAGATGAAGAAAATTATTCTTAGAGTAAATTATTACTATGATTACATAGTAAATTATAACTATACAATTGCTGAAACCATTGTTTAAATACTTCAATTTTACTTTTTATTATTCATAATTAAGCAGGGAAAATATCAGTGATTAAAATAATCCTTTGCTCCAAACTTCCACATTTAATATTGTTCTTGCTAGCATTTGTATATATATATTAGCTGCAACTCTGTTGATTATAAAAAAATCAAAAAACAGGACTTTCTCTTTCATACCAACAGAAACTGACTTCTAAATCAAAGCTACTTCATATATCCAGTCTCTTCACAATAGGAATTGATGATCTATTATTTCATTTGGTTTGGGACTCTTGACAAGAAGATCAGTAATTCAGAGAATCAACTGTATGTAGAAGAACAAGATTAAATTCCACACAAAAACAAAAGAAAGAGCTAGAGAGAAATTCATATTGCTGTGGGACAAATGTTTTGATGAAGCCTTAGAAAAGCAGAGAATAGATACTAATCAAACAAAGTATCATTCGGGCACTATTCACAATGCAGTCAGGAACAGATGTGAAGGATTGATGTTAGGATGATAATGCATAATAAAGTTATTCAATGCCAATTCACATTTTACCTAATTATTACTGGTTCTTTGATTGAATTATATATGAAAGAAGTACAATGGTAAAACACTACATATATAAAGCACCACAATTATTGAATTTGCCATTAATCTATCACCAAAAATGAAGCAATGCTAGAATTTTGAATCCTTCGCAAGGGGTTGAATCTGAATGATACATTGTAAAGACCAATAAACCTAAAGTTAGCAAAGCTGTGTTACTAAAAATGAGCAATAATCCCAGTAGCTGAGTATATATATATATATTTTTAGTTGAATGGTCAGGTGGCAAATGCTTTAACTTCTTTTTTCTTGTTAACTTTTCTCCAGAGACCCTGATGTAGATATTATTGACATTTCTGTTTTAATGACTAAAAAAACTAGTTTACAATAGTGAACTAAACTACTAAATTTCAGATGACCAGTAAATGAAAGAACAGAGATTTGTATACCTGTATCTATATCTATAGCTATATCATCTATAATCTATAATTTATCTATTTATCTATATACTCTTGCCTGATCACAAAATTGATGTATAGCCGGTTCTGCCTGGTGAATAGTGATCATCATTTGATTCAATTTTACATCAATAGAACCGACTAAATTATCAGTCCTGCAGACTGATTATCAATCATGAAGTAGATGTTTGAAATTTATAAAAACTAGATAAAATCTAATACCATTACAGATATTTTCGCTATTAGAAAATAACGAGTACAATTACTGTTTTTTTTAAAACTTTAAAAGGTATTTTTCACATTTCATGAGGACTGTAATATAGGGTGATAGTTTGATCTATAATTAAAATAGATTACAGTATGGGAGCTTTGTAAAGAATTCAGAGGAAGAAGAGAGTGTTCAGGAAGTAAAATACAGAGTTCATGTATGTAAGAAAATGAGTGTGGGGTATTTTAGAATTGGTATGGGAATTAAGCAAAATATTTAGGGGAATTTATGTGATTCAATTGACTATATATGAGTTTCCATTTATCTGTGTCCTAATCAAGGTTTTTATTTTTATCAATAAAATAGGTAACCATTTTAGTATGTATGAATTTTATAGCAATTTTGTGTATCTTATATAGGATTAAACACTTGTGGTTAATTATCCACATTGCTCATTATTTGGTATTGCTCACTAAGTTTTTCTTTTCATTCATTTGAAAAGATTTTTATTTGTTCAGATATTAATTCTATGTGGTGTGGGCAGTATCGGACCACCTACTTGACTTTTCATTATGTGACATTGATTTTGCTTACGGTGAAAGGCAGTATTGAAGTTTTAGTGGTGAATTTAATGTTGTACATACAGACGCTATAATAACTAAAATTTGTATTTATAATGCAATGTTACCTCAATACAAATCATTAGGATTTGCCATATATTGGTGTTAGGTCCCACTTCCCCCTTTTGTTCATTCCCTTTTGTATTATGTTACAAAGTCTTTGTCTATTCTGAGATATTTTTTCATATTTATTCATTCATCTCAGAATTTTAACACTTTTATTTTAATTTCAAATATTTGATTCTGATAAAATTCCCCATGGAGGAAAAGTATGAAATGCAATTTAAATGTATTTGTTCATCTTGAGTTTATGCAAATGTTGAAATATCCTTTATTATAAAAATGAAATCAATTTTAACATTTATTAATATTGTCTATTAATTGTATTTATACAATTGTTGGTTGTACTTATATACTTATATATTTCTTTTGAAAAGCTCTTAATTTATTAATCAAAATAAAAGCATTTTAAAAAGCATAATTTTAAATTATGTGTTATAAAGTAATAGTTTGAATTTAAATATTATTCTTCAATTTCAGAAATTGTGTGAAAGCCTTTGTTGCTAATTTTTCCACATGAACTTTAGATTTTGCAGTTCAAATATCTCATTACTTAACATCCACTTGGATGTAATGATTACCTTGGGAAAACCTTCAGTTTATTTTCAGTTAAAGTCCTCTAGTTTTCCTCTTCTTTTAAATTGAGGTATAATTAATATATAACATTAGTTTCAGATTTATGACATGATAACTCAAAATGAACACTGCAAAATGAACACCAAAATAAGTCTTGTTCCCTGGTTTGCAAATAGCAAAACTAAGATTTCTTGACATTCTTTCCCTCAATACCCACATTCAGCCCAACAAAGAGCAAAACAAACTGATGGTCTAGCCTGTTCTGAGCCACATGAAGGTGCCTGTAGAAAATCACTGAGCTGAGAGACTCAACATAGATAACATCAGACCACAGCAAAGACTGAGACAGCAGTGTCCACCAGTTCTTCCTGAAAATGAGATGGAGAAGACAGACTTAGGGTCCACAATGAAGACTGGAGGAGTCTAAGGTAGCTGAGAGAAAATGGTATGATTACTGAGAAGTCTTGCTGCAAGTCAAAGGAGCTCCTTAATCTGGACTCTCAGCAGCAGTACTGAGTCCAATAGAGGAATCCAAATCAAGTGGTCCTGCAGGGACAACACTACTTTTTCCTGAGTTGAATGTGTGAGTTGAATGTGCAGCAGCATGCAGTAGCCCAGCTGTGTTGCTTATTTATTGTCTAAAAGAGTGGTACTCTTTTAGAGTACCACTTCTAGAAGTATGGAGACTTTTCTAGCTAAATTACCCATGTATCTCTAACAATTGAACATTATCCACCTACTACTAAGTACTCTGGATATTTTCTGGGGAAAAATACAGAGTAAATATATATTAAATATTTAAGTAGAAATATATATTATAAAAATGAATACATCTCTGCTTAAAATTCCACATAAGTGAGAAGTGAGGTGTGTGAGAGTTACAAACAACAAAACTATTTTGCTTGGATTGCCTTAAATGTATATATGTGTTCTAGGTGAAGTCAAATGTATTCCTTAAGCATTTTGTTTATAATTTCATTTTCTCTGAATGGCCTTACTATGGTATTTTCCTGACAGAAAAAAATTTAGTTGCAGTTACATGGTCATTTGTGACCCTGCCCTTTCACGTTTCCTCCAAAAAGCAAAGGGAAATAAGCATTGACTTTGCTTGTTATCATTGAAAAAAATATGATCCAGATAAAACTTTGCTTTCAGGGGTAATGCACAGTTTCTTATTCATGTGTTCATTATGAGTGAACTTGACCATTGCAACAGTTTCCATAATCGCTTCCCTACCGTTAGAACAATTTTTGATGATATCACCCTCATGCTTCACTTGCTTAATTAGACCCCAGTGCATCAGTGAGTCATTTTAACTTTCTCCTGCAAAAGCTCTTCATGCCCAGGGCTAACCCCTGTCTCTAAGTTTTATACTGTTCTTCTTTTATACTGTTCTTCTTAGCCAATAGAGTACAGCTATTTCTAGATAAATTAAGAAAATTTTTATCTTTTTTAATTTTTTTGAATATTTACTCATATCTTTGATTTGTCTAAGTAGTAAAGGTATTTCTAAGAGAAAGCTGTTTAACTAAGCGGACAAGGTATTTGATGTGTTCTGAAGCCTACTTTATGAGACACTTTATGCAATTTCTGTCACCTTTATAGGGAAGGAGTAAATAGAACTTTAATGGTGAACCTAATATCATTCGTACAGATATTGATTTATAATGATATATAACTGAAACCTATACATTGTTTTAAGCAATATTACTTCTATAAATATTTTAAAAAATTAAATAAATTTAAGATATTATTTTCCTTACTGTAATTGTTCACCATAAAACTATAACAATGGTAAAGTTACAAAATAGAAAATGAAATTAGCATCTCTTCCAGTCTAAAAGTTCTGTTTTTAATATTTTGAGGTCATAGTTTATATATCTTTTATCTATAGATTTATTACATCTATATTATCATGTTGCTCTATTGTTTGTTTATTAAATCATGAGCATTTTCTCATTTTTTAATGGTAATATTTTGGTGAATTTGACTCTGACAGTTGGGGAGTTTTATTTCTTATTTATTTTTCTATATTTACTGAATAGGAACTGAGGGAATTAAGGGAGAGTGTCAAGCAAAATAGAAGATGTTTGATATGACAGATTTAATTAGCTGACACAAATATTATAATGTATTAGCACTTTTAATAACACGACCTTCAATTGCTCCACAGGGGATATAACATAGCAAAGAGAAAGATCTTTCTTCTAAATGAAAGCTGCTGATAATTCTCTGTATTTACACATTTCATTCCTTCTAAAAAGCACAAAGTGTCCTTAATTTTGTGATGCTCCTCTAAGGTTTACAGGTCTGAACACTCATTCTTGATAATTCAGTTTTTGCACAGTAGGCCAAGTTCATTGCAAAGTCAGGAGAATAAAGATTATCCCAAAGCTAGGACTACAAAAGGCCACAGACAGAAATAGAGTGAAAATACTGAGTTAAAAGATTAGCATTGATCCCAGATTATCACAAAAGTCACCTAAATATTCTCTTGGTATATGAGCAACCTCCAGATGCTCATCCTATGTTAACGTACCTACAGATTTGTTTATTCTTAAACACATCTCTTTGATCATACTGCAGTCACAAGTAAATGTGTGATAGTTCCTTATAACTGAAGTGCAGTTGTGTTACTCCTTAAACCTCTGGCCACTGCTAATTTTGACACACTACTTCTACTCTCCCTGGTTATATAAATTTGTTCTTCCTCCAGGCTGCTGTAGTTTGTCTTATCTTCAAGCAAAGCATTACTGCCTTTCAAACTTGCTTATAAAAGTACTCTCATACACATTTCCAAAATGCCTCACTGAGTCTTAGTACACATTTTCATTGTTATCTTGCCCAGATATTCCAGTAAAAAAAATTTTTTAACTCCCAATTTCTCCCATCCAAGTACTAATTACTAACCAGGCCCGACCCTGCTTAGCTTCTGAGATCAGATGGGCGCATTCAGGGTGGTATGGCTGTAAACTTAACTCCCAATTTCAATACCATCCTACTTTGAGTAATGTGTGTGATCTGCTCATTGTCTACTTCTTGGAAAATAGAGTGATAGTCCTATAACTAGTCACATTTCCTACTACCTGATCATGAAAGCACTCTTAGAAATAGCTCAGTAAATGTTCAATGACTAAATAAATATTAATAACATACTTACTACCAGGTCTGAATAGAGTTATGTAAAATTGAGTTCTGGATAATATAAAGCAGAAAAATGTATTCAAATTATCTGCAAATTTGCACTAACAAAGGACAAAGGAGAGTTAACCTGACTCATGTTTTTATGTTTAGTAATAATCTCTGCTTATTTATGGAGGCTTAAACTTTAGATTATTAATTAAAATAATTTAGAAAAAAAAAGGAATTCACATTCTGGGTTGAATTTTTTAGAGCTAAATAACTAGCAAGTAACTAATATTTACTGACTATTGGTGTAATCAAGTGCCATGCAAGATTCTTTATAAACACACTGCATGTATTCCCAATTTTTAACAATAAGGAATTTGAAACTAGAATGGTTAATCAACCTGCCTGAGGTCACATAGAATAGCAAAGTTCAGGTTTTTATCCAATATATTGCTTTTCAAGTAAAATTATATTTCTCTGAGATGCATGACAGATGTATTTTTTGATGATTTTAGGAATATTTACTCAATTTTTCAAGGTGTTGAATAATTTTGCACTCTCACTAGCACCATGCAAGTACTCCAGCACCACCACATTTTCCCCATAAGTTGGTATTTTCAGTCATTGAAAATTTCAGCCAAGGAACATCTTGGTCTCTGACTAAGGGTCGTGCTTGTATTTTCCTAGATAAATTCTACTATCATCTTGTGCTTGCTGGTCATTCTAATATCTTCTACTGTGAAGTGACTGCTCACATCTCTCACACATATTTATATAGCTGTATTACACACAACAGCCAAGAAATTGCAAACAGCTCAAATGCAGAACAATTGATGAATGGAAATAAATGTGAGATAAATATTCATATATAATGTAACCAATCCTCATCAGACTTGGTTACAAGCATCAGGCTTACCAATTTATGTAGTTTGTTTATTGGTTTTATTGGTTTCTTTACGGGTTTTAGCAATTACACAGACAAACACAGGCAAAGCAGGCCAGAGCCAGTGCTGGGGGGGGGGGCCTGGAGTCAGGTGACCCCCAAAGTCCCTGAGAATTCTTCACACTCTCTGATTCCTTCCTTCCTTCCTTCCTTCCTTCCTTCCTTCCTTCCTTCCTTCCTTCCTTCCTTCCTTC
>PVHY01029384.1:0-14334 GCA_004024945.1 Uropsilus gracilis | reverse complement strand
ATGACTCTCCATTGGAATATCAAGATTAACTGATTTGTTCAGCCACTGAAACCTCCAGGTTTAGGAATTTCAGTTACTTTACACTTGTTACTATCCTGCCTTGATGTCAAACAGTTGGGGACCCTTGTCCAAATCAATCACTATCACATTTCCCCCTGTACATACCTCCATGTAAGAACTCCTTGGTTGCCCTTTCTGGGCACTGGAATGTCACTGTTATTTGATTTCTAACTCTGGAATAGGGGAAGATGTTTCTTGAGCAAGTAATTCAGCCTGTGCTCTCTTTGATAGAGGGCATGATCCATTAGAATGAGCATTTTACTTATCTGATGATGAAAGGCTCCTGAGAACATCACAGGGCCTGGCCATCCATGGTGGGGGTGGAAGCTGAGAAGCCCCAGAGTTCATGGAAAGAGTAGCTTATTTATTACACTTGATCTTAGCCAAAAGCCCAAGAAGCAATAGAGTTGCTTATTTATTAAGGATTGGTTATCTCCTAGATCCAGACTGTAAAATGATGAGACCATTTTAGATTAGAGGTGACTTTTTCTTTAGTTTCTGCTTCTGAGAAAAAACATTCCACTTCACTCTGGGAAAGACAGTTTATATGTATTGGTTTTCACTAGGATGCCAAACTTTCAAAACACACAGGTCCAGTTCTTACGTACTTTCTAGTGACAGTTCTAATTAAGCTTATGAGATTACCATTAAGTCAGAATTTATTCTTAGAATTGATGGGCATTCTCTTTTTTTTTTTTTTTTTTGAGAGTAGGTCTTGCTATTTTTTGCCTGTGGAGCCGCAAACTCACATTGCTAGGGGTACCACGGACTGAAGCAATCCCCAGCCTCAGCTTCCCAGGTAGTTGGGATTACAGGCGCACACCAGCATGCCCAGCTATTTTTTTTTTTGGAATTAGGTCTCGATATGTTTCCCCAGCAGGACTTGAACCGCGATCCCAGGTTCCCTATGGCTTCCTAGACTGCTGCTTACAGGCATGCGCCACCATGCCCAGCCCCAAATATTCTATAATGTAGTTGACAGCCACCCCAACCAAAAATTATCTGACCCCAAATGTCAGTCATGCCAAGGATGAGAAATACTGGTTTATGACTGAAGAATTAGAAACAAAGTTGCAAGTTCCTACCTGTTAGTTAAAGAAAGGTCTTTGGCTAACACATTTAGTATTTATTTAAATATGTGCCAGTCACATACTGAAAATCTTTAGTCTAGAACTTACTTTGCAGCTTGACACGGAGGCTAAAATGAGCCGTTGTCAGCATTTGCAGGGATTTTCAGATATGGGGAGATTTTTATGCCAAGCAGAGAATACTGCTGAGCCCTGCCATGGGATGAAAAGTAATGAGAAGTATCATTTCTGCTTTCCCTTCCAAATGTTTTTCTGAGTGTTGCTACTAACAGTCTTTTCATGTGAGAGGAAGGTTTTGCAGATCATAAACAGAAATAGTTTGTTCATTCCAGCAGTGAGTTGTCTATTGTTGTGTCCCATTCTTGTTCAACATGATTTGGGGCCTCTTGAAGAAATTGCCTTCTAGTTGTAAGCAGGTCTTGAATTGCTGGGTATCCACCAAGGAGCAAGACTTCTTATGTACTGTGAAGGCAGGGGTTCCTCTCTGCATTCTTGGTGCACATTATGAGAGCTGAATGTTTGCTGAAGAATAAGTGAAACTGTTTTTTGTTTTTTTAAGAAACTAGGTCTTGCTATGTTGCCTGGGGTAGTCTTGAACCCTTGGACTCAAGTGATTCCTAGCTTCCACCTCCCAAGTAGCTGGGATCACAGGTACAACACCACTGTGCCCAGCTGAAATTACTATTTTCAGCCATTCATGTTTCCCTGAAGAGATATAACTGCATTGTTTCTAGCTGCTTATTGTACATTTGTGAAATATAAAATATTATATTTTAGGGGGTTAGTGAACTTGAGGGTTCATGTAGGTCTGTGACTGTCAGTATGTCCTAGGTCTGCCCTTTGCCTTTATAAAAGCTCTCTTGAGAGACTTGGGAACAGTATGGTCTGTATGCGGAAGGTGATCCAAAGGGCACAATATCTATTTGTTCCTTCTTTGGATAGAGAGGAACATAGACAGTAAAACCCAGAGGTCCTTGTCAGTTTTGCAGAATTTTCCGAGAAATGCTTTGAGAGGTAGAGAACAGTATCTGAGAAAGAGAAGTCTAAATTTGATGCGATGGTGTTGGCAGATAAAAGGGTACTATGGTTGGGCTATGACTAGCTAAGGGAAGTGAAAAGGATGTAATATTTCCAGAAGGTCTCCATCTGGATTCTTCATGCTTTGTTTAGAATTCCCAAGATGAAATCCATGGAACCTGACCTTTGGATTAAAAATGTGTTTAAAAAGTTGTTAAGATATGGAATAGCAATGTGATTATGAAAAGTGGCCTTTTAAAAGATGGCAAAGCTGAAGAATGAGAAGGATGTTGCCTACTATACATTGAAAGGTACAAAGTTATGTTGTTGATAGAATCTCTCTGAAGTTAGAAAAAAGGTGGAAGAAGACAAAGAATATAAAGAGGAAGAATAAATAACTGTTAATGAGTTACCTTTGGTGGTGGGGGAAGCTAATCAACATATCTAATTTGAGTGGTCCCACTGCCTTCAATAGGTTCAGTTACACAGATCATCAAATCTCAAAGTGATTTAGGAACTGTCAGTGATGTACAGGAAATGTGTGTGGGTGTTCAGGGTAGCCTGAAATTATATCAAATCTGTAAGTGTTGCCAATGTTTCTAATATTTAAAGTCACAAGTTGTATGTGCACTTTGCTGTTGGTGTGACAAGGCATTTGAAAACATTCTCTGGCATTTTCTTTTTAGTTTTTAAGGTAGTGTTGTGTGGTTATTAGCTAGAAATCATGAGTAATCAACTGTACATAGTTTATAAAAGAACCAACACAGCCTCTTGATGATCCCTGCATTGAGGCTTTGGGGAAGATGCCCTTTGGAGAGGCTGTTCCTTCCTCGGGGTGCACTGTGGTGGGCATCCATTTACCTTCACGTTGTTTTGATTTTGTATATAGTGACATGGCATTCTGCTATTCTGAACTATGGAAAAAACAAGGGCCATCAAGTTAGCAAAGAAGTGTTTGGATTTTTTTTTTTTTTGGGTGTAGCGTGGTGGTTTTAAACTGCTTTTTTTAAACAAATGGCATAACTCTTCATTGTCAGCAAAGTGAATAGCCACTGCATCAGTGAAAGTTCAAGAACCTTCTGTACTGCTTACAGTGTTCTGTTATTTTTTGTATGTTTAAAAAGCTGAAATGTTTTTGCATAAAAACAAACAGTATGATGTTAAAAAAAAATAAAACCAGTCCTTAATCTTATACATAGAGTTTAATCTTTCAAGTGTTACCAGCATAATGGGGAAATACCTATGCTGTACTTGCCTACCAGTAAATAGGGTAAAGCTACAGTTTTTATTATTTTTTAATTAATTAATTAACTAATTAATTAATCAATTAATTTGGAGGCTAGGTCTCACTATTTTTGCCTGTGGAACCGCAGGCTCATGTTGCTCGGGGTACCACAGACTCAAGCAATCCCCAGCCTCAGCTTTCCAGGTAGCTGGGATTACAGGCGTGTGCCACCATGCCCAGCTATTTTTTGGGATTAGGTCTCGCTATGTTGTCCCAAGTGGGACTCAAACCTCGATCCCTGGTCCCCGCTACAGCTTCCTAGGCTGTTGCTTACAGGCACATGCCACCATGCCCAGCCTAAAGCTACAGTTTTTTAAATGTTTTCTTTTCCATGATACTTTCGTTTTGCCTGTGCTTTTGTCTGTACTTAAGCTACTACTATATTTTCTTTTTCAACTTTTGCAACACAAAGTTGAAGTAGAAATTTTTTTCAAAAAAGATTTTTTTCTGCTTGTTTTGACTTTTTATGCTTTCAGATTTTCTCATTTTTAGATTCACAAAGGAAGAAAAAGTTACTGAAAGATCTGAAACCATGAACACAATGTATATGCATAACAAAATAGTTTTATTTGGGAATGGCTTTTTGTCTCACTAAGGCATTAACTCTCCATGCTTAGAAAAATCCCCAAATGGAAGGAAAATAGTATTTCTGGCTTGATCAGGGATTTTACTGGAACTTTGTACCAGTTTACATTTCCACTAACAGCAAATAAGGATTCCATCTTCACCACATGTTCACCGGCATTGTTGTTTCCAATCTTCTTGATATGGGTTATTCTCACAGGGCAGAGGTGATATCTCACTGTGATTTTGATTTGTACTACCCTTTCAATAGATTATATTGAACACGTTTTCCATGTGCCACATTAGGTTTCTAAATGCTTTAGAGAAACCATTTTGACATTTCTCAAACTGAATGCCCTGCATTTTGTTTTTAGGTACAACTTTGGTATTATGGAATTAAGTTTTCAGAGACATTTAAAAATTTATCATCTTTTTTTCTTAAATTACACAAAGCATCACTTTTCTTCTTCAGTTGTCAAACTAGGTAAGTACTATCTCTGGAGCTGATTTTTGTGAGAAAATTGGAAGCAAAAGGAAACTTGTGTTTTGAATGAAACTGCTAGGACCACTTCAACTTGGAAACTAGCCAGAACCTCTAGTTGTTATTATGTTGTCCTTAAAGTTCTGTAAATATTGGTTAAAAACCCACATTAAAACTTGTAATGATGATAGTGGTTAAACACTATCTATTAAGTTGCTTTTTTTTTTTTAAAAATAAGAAAATAGGTATTTGTATTGGTGGTGGGAATGTAAAATGGCGTAGCCACTGTGGAAAAGTTTGGTGGCTTCTCAAAAAATTGAACAGTTTCATCCCCAGTGAACTGAAAAGTAAGAACTGAAAATAGGGATCTGAATAGA
Organism: Uropsilus gracilis; assembly: GCA_004024945.1. NCBI lineage: Eukaryota > Metazoa > Chordata > Mammalia > Eulipotyphla > Talpidae > Uropsilus > Uropsilus gracilis. The sequence goes on along the minus strand of PVHY01029384.1, from coordinate 9,462 downwards.
TATATAGCAGTGTTATTCAAGATAGCCAAAGAGCCACCTGAGGGCTGCCTGCGTGCCGGGGTCCCTAGCTGTCCGAGCTTCTTTGCCAGCGGGGAGCAAAGGGGGTGAAGGATCCTGGGTAAGCCCCCTAAGCCAGGTGAGCCCTGGAGAGGGGACAGGGTGGGGGTTTTGGTGGCCCCACCCACCAGCTGATGGCTGCTGCACAGGGCAACCACCTGCAGCCCGGATTGGTGGAGCCATGTTACCCTCTGCTCCCAGCCCAAGGGGAGCATGAAAGGGCACAGTCTCAGCCATCTGGGCCCTGCCCCTGCACAGGGAGGTACAGGGGATGGGGGGAGGCACCCCTTTCCATTTCGCTCTCACTCCAGCTAAACTTCAAGAGGAGCGAGGAGCAAGAACATGTAAAAATGCAAAACACAAAAACCCCATCATAGAACGGGTGAGGGATCATGCAAAAAATCCAGTCCACAAGCCTGAGTTGGGCATAACAGATGAGCAACCAAGAGAACCAGTACATACAAGATGAGAAACAACTACAGAGACAAGATGTCACAATGTGCACCTATGCACTCACTCAGTGGCGAAGACCTGGGACCTCATTTTGGAGATGCCTTCTAGGAGACCAACGCCCCCCCTCCCCACACTACAGGAGAGGAGAGGGAGACCAAAGATGGGGTAATCAGTCCCACATCAAAACTGCAAACTGAGGCAAAGGAGATGATCTGCAAAGGCCATTTACAGATGCCTGTATTCACAGAGAAACTTCTTCACTGATACTGACTGGGGGTAAGCCCCCCTAAATCTGACACCAGAGCCATAAGGTAAAGCAGCAAAGCAGCAAAGATGGGATTGGAGATGGGATTGCCTGCAGCAAGAAAACATGGACAGTGAAAGGACATTGCCACAGGAAAGAAAAAGACTAATGGACTTATTAGCACAACTAGTAAACAACAGAGTGGGGTTTGAGAGAATGGAAGGGGCACCAGAGGGAGGAGGGTACCCTGGTGGTGGGGTTATCCCAAAAACCACTTACAGAGGTTTGTGATCTAAAGAACAAAATAAATAATTATTATTTAAAAAACAAAACACAAGATAGCCAAAGGTAGAAGCAACTTGAGTAGCCATCAACAGATGAATAGATAAAAATGTGACATTCAGTGGAATATTATTCAGCTTTTATAAAGGAATGGAATTTTAACATTTACTATAGTGTGGATAAACCTTGAAAACATGCTAATTGAAATTAACTACACACAGAAAGACAAATACATGATTCTACTTACATGGCACCTAGAATAGGCATATTGATAGACACTGAAAAACAGAATACCACAAGTTGAGGTAAGATGGGATGGAGGAATGCTTTAATGGGTAGAGAGTTTTTGTTGAGACTGATAAGAAAGATTTGGGTATAGAAAGTGGTGATGGTTATCCAGCATTATGGATATATTTAACTTAGGAATGAGAAAAATGACATATTATGTATATTTTACAATAATAAAATAATGACTAAGTACTATTCTTGGTGCTTTAGAGGTTTTAACTTGTTTTGTGAATAATGCTGCTGTTGAGATAAAGGAAAAGAAAAAGGTATTACTTATCCTAATTTGGCTACTGATCTTGAACCTAGAATCTCTTATATAAGTACCATTTTTTGGTCACAGAATTTTTCAATTTGTTAGTGTGTGAACTGTTTCAAATTTTTGAGTTTCTCACCTTTGAGATCCAGTTGTAGTCTAGAAGAATAAAGAGTATTCTGTGTAGGGCAAAGTACTGAACATTATCTTGTAAATGAACACCTTTGGATAACATCTTCCTCCAACCCACCTTCCTGATTCTCACTATATTTCTGCAAATGACTTGAAAAATTGTTGATACAGAGCAGTGATTGTCGAGGTGTAGTCCCTAGATCTGCATTATGACTATTTGCTAAAAGTTTATTACAAACACAGGTATTCAAGTCCTACCTAGACCTATTGAATCAGAAACTTAAGGGATGAGGTTCAGTAATCTACTTCAACAAATCTCCAGATGCATACTCAAGTTTGAAAACTAGTGATTCAAAAACTGACTAGGATGCTAAGTGTTGGTCAGGGAACCCTTGAAGTGAATTTAGGCATTGAGGCTCACTTCAGGGTTTACAAAGTGGCTCTGGAATTCTAGATAGTCTGAATTGAGTGAAAGCTCCAAGAATCATTTGGTTCTGAACTAGAATGCTACTATTTCATGAGAAAGGAACTGTAGGGAAAAGTTTTCATAGACTGGTGATTACCAAGGTTTCTCTCTGCTAAAGAAAGAGCAGAGAAATTGAAACTGGAAGTGGATCCAGGATGTCTGTATGGTGAAAACAAGGCTTTCTGACACCTGATGTCCACTGCAGATGGCATTCCCTAGAGAGGTGCTTGGCTTCTCAGGGAGAACTAAATGAAAGAAGAGACAGGCTGTTCTGATTCAGCCAGGAAAACCTGCCAACTTTGACAAGACTGTTCCATAGGGAAGCTCGTGTTACTCCAATGTCAGTTGGCCTGAGAATCTGGACATAGGAGTTACCAGATTTCACTGTTAGGGTTCTGCCAGAAAGTTGAGTCCAGTTATAATTAGAATTGAAAACAGGGCACTGCAGTGAGAATGACTAGACTGCAGGCAGTTTTCCCTGCCTTCATTTTTTGTAGGTTTGTAAATAGCCTTTTAGGTTTATTAAGCTGATTTACTTGTACTACTTTATGAGCGTATGAATGGGTTTGTCCCTGAGTTTATCTGAATTCTTGAATTCTGAAGTACTGACTTGGAAAGTTTGAAATGGTTGAAGTCTGAGATTACTGACTTGCTTCATTGTGTGTCCTGACCAGCTGTCTCCCTTTGAGGGAATAATGGAGATGTGGGTCATGGATACTTTATGAAAGAGTCCCAGTTTCTTGAGTTTGTAAGGAAAAGTTGGAATTAAGTTTTCTGGGGCATACATGTAGGGCTTGGTTTCATGAAGAAAGCAGGGTTCCAGTTAATTTTAGTATAGATTAGCGCAGCAGGTCTAGTCTATAGATTAGAGCCAGATCAGTAGCAAGCCTGACATGCCAATCCTGGGGTTTTCCTAGAACTTGTCAAATCACTCCGGTCAAATCCATTTGACAGTGACAAAGTTAAATTTGAGCAGGCATTTGTGTGTAGTGGGAGAGGTGAACTGAGAGGGGGATGATGGAAGGAGACCAGGTTGTGTTATGGGGAAATGGAAGTAGTTGTCAGGTAACTTCAATCGTGTGGAGGGAATGTAGAATTGGAAGGAAGGAGCTGTTATATAGTACTGTGTTTTCAGAACCTTTCACCATTCTGTTCTTTTCCTGTACTGATTCTAATTTGCCAAAGTGACTTTCTTGAAGTGTAGTACTCAGAACTTGAGAATATTAGAAATGAATTCAATTAGACCTCCTTGTTTTGAGTTTCCTTGTTTTGGGTGCTATGCTTCTGTAATGTGCTCTAAATTTACAATAAGTTTTGGCACTCTTAGCAAACTGTTGACTCATAGGTCAAAATGAACCAAGATCTCTAAGTCTTAGTTAGGTACTTCTGCTAAATTTTACCTGGTGCTTCTAAAATAGATTTTTAGGCACTTAACCATTCTTAAATTTAATTTTGTTAGATATAGTGCTTGCTACCTTTTGTTGAGCCTTATATACCCAAACCTTTATAAATCTTACCTTTTCTTAACTCCAACAATTCCGTGGAATATTATTCCCATTTTATAGATATAGAAATTATAGAAGTTAAATGATAGAGCCTGGAATTCAAACCCTTGTTTAACTACAAAACCTCTTTGAACACCATTCTAGCCTACTGTTGCACCCTGCTTTGATTGTTTTAGATTCATGCTCAGTTTTAAAATATATTTGGTCTCTTAGCTAGAGGGCTCCTAGTTATCACTATTCCCTTTTCTAGAAGCTCAAAGTCCACCTTTTTTTTTTTTTTTTAATGAGACTAGGTCTTGCTATTTTTTGCCTGTGGAACCGCAGGCTCACGCTGACTGGAGTACCACAGACTCAAGCAATTCCCAGCCTCAGCTTCCCAGGTAGCTGGGATTACAAGCGTGTACCACCACACCCAGCAATTTTTTGGGACTAGGTCTTGCTGTATTGCCCCAAACGGGGACTTGAACCACGATCCCTAGCCCCAACAACTTCATAGGCTGAAGCCTACAGGCACGCACCACCATGCCCGGCAATGTCCGCCTTTTTAAAAAAGAATTTGTGGCCCGCATTATAGTGTATGCATATGAAAGATCAGTCTTTCTCCTCATCAAGGATCTAGACATCAAGGTTGTCAGGGACTGGAACTTTTGGAGCACTTAGGAAGGAGATGGTCCTGCTTTGAAATGAGGGCTGTGTTTCTCTGTCCTTAGACGTTCATGCTGCTTATCCTTCAGGTTCTGTTGTAGCAGTTCCATGGGCTCTCCAGGCATTCTCAGGACTGTTAAGTCTCACAGGCTGGAGGCTGGAATTGATTTGGAGTCATTAGGGGCTTTACTGTTTGGTGCTTCAATTGCAGCTTTTCCACAAGATTTGTTATTCTCTTCAGGTTGGAGATTCTACTTGGTAGAGAAATGCATTTCAGCCAGGCACCTACATGCCTGTAGGTGGCAGCCTAGGAAACCGTGGCTGGGGCCAGGGATCGCAGTTCAAGTCCTGCTGGGGGTATGTAAGGAGACCTAGTTCCAAAAGATATATAGCTGGGCGTAGTGGTGTGCGCCTGTAGTCCCAGCTACCTGGGAAGCTGAGGTTGGGGATCTCTTGAGTCTGTGGTACCCCGGGCAATGTGAGCCTGCGGTTCCATGGGTAAAAATAGTGAGGCCTAGTCTCAAAAACAAAAACAAAAACAAGAAGAAATCCATTTCAATTATTATTTTTTTTTTTTTGAGACTAGGTCTCACTATTTTTGCCCATGGAACCGCAGGCTCACATTGCCCAGGGTACCATGGACTCAAGCGATCCCCAACCTTAGCTTCCAGGTTGCTGGGATGATGGGCACATACCACCACACCCAGCTTTTTTTTGGGACTAGATATCGCTGTGTTGCTCGCTGTGTTGCCTCAAACCGTGATCCCTAGCCCCAGCCACTTCATAGACTGAAGCTTACAGGCACGAGCCACCGTGCGCAGCTAGAAATCCATTTCAGACACCTCTGAAGAACTGTTGGTCTCAGCCAGGTGTGGTGGTGTACGTTGTAGTCCCAGCTACCTGGGAGGTTGAGGCTGCGAATCGCTTGAGTCTGGGATGGGGACTCCCCTGGGCAACACAGCTAGACCTAGTCTCAAAAAAAAAAAAAAATTCTTGATCTCATGGCCAGAACTTGAAGCCAGCTTGGCACACACTGCCTTCCCAATCTTCTTGGTGTAAAGGTCACCAGTCCTATTACCAAGGCAGCCTGGTTGTGTTAGAGGCTCTGTTGTACCATAGCCCGAGACAGGATGCCAGAGACTGGACCATCCTGAACGCCTCTGAACTCCTTAAGAGTTTACTTCTGAAGAGTAAAATCGACTTTTTTTTTATTTTTTGAGACTAGGTCTTGCTATTTTTGCCCGTGGAACCACAGGCTCACTTTGCCTGGGGTACCACAGACTCAAGCAATCCCCAGCCTCAACTTCCCAGGTATCTGGGATTACAGATGTGCGTCACCACATCCAGCTATTTTTTTTGGAACTAGGTCTCACTATGTTGCCCTGAGAGGGACTCGAACCGCTATCCCTAGCCCCAACCACTTAATAAACTGAAGCTTACAGGCACGCGCCTCCAAACCTGGCTAAAATTGACATTTTTAAAGCACTGTGACACTGGGTAAAAATGTGTGCTCTTCAAAGTGAAAACCTGACTTCTGATTCAGGTGCCACTACTTTTGTTTAGACAACTTGGGCAGGTTATTTAACAATTGGGAAACTTAGTTTCTTTGCCTGTAACATGGAGTTGAGAGTATTGACCATCTTGAGTCATTGAGAGAACCTGATAATCCTTATGAGACTATCTGACTTGTGGTTAAAACTCAGCACCCACAACAAGTATTAGTTATTATTCATAGCTATTTTTTTTAAAGGTCTGGTGTTAAATCAGTGTAGTAAAGTATACATACTGCCTTTGCAGATATCTCATTATTTGGTTCTTTGAGGTAGGCAGGTATTATCTTTTATAGGATGAGGAAATTTTGGTATACAGAATTTAGACTAGCCTGTGGGTATGTTGCAGAATTGTTTTTAATCCAGGATTACTGGGGCCAGTCTGGGATTGGGGCAGGTCTAGTATTTGCTCTTACTGCCTCTTCTGATTACACCAAACCTGTCAACTTTTCAAAAATTGCATGGTTTCTTTCTCAGAGATACATTCAGTTTTCAACTATTCTGTCTTCTTAGTCTGACTTAAGACCAGTGTAGTAGTTCCCTTGTCCATTTAGGATAAAAATAGGGACAAAAATTTATTTTCCACACTGTTGGCAATTTAAGATAATTGTGATACCAACCAAATGACAAGTGCTTTGAGTACTCTACCTTTAACTTTATTATCATGTCACTTTGGGATCAGGGTCGAGAAAACAATTCAGTTTCCATTAATGAGTAGGCTGACATCTACTCCAACAGTGCATCATGTCCGTTATTCTCCTATAATCAGCTTCATTCAGAGATTGTCTGGTGTGGTTTGTGGATTTCTATTGAGTATCATTTTGAGATACACTGCCATCCTACTTCCCCTTTTAAGATTTGAGTGAGATTTGCTAGTCCATTGGCAGACTACATTCATGGGTTCACTAAGATTTTCACAGGCAAGGACCTTGTCTCTGTATCTTATTTTATTTATTTATTTATTTATTTAGAGACTAGATCTTACTATTTTTGCCAGTGAACTGCAGGCTCATGTTGCCCAGGGTACCACAGACTCAAACAATCCCCAGCCTCAGCTTCCCAGGTAACTGGGATTATGCCCAGCTATATATTTTTTGGGACCAGGTCTCGCTACGTGCCCCTGGCGGGACTCGAACCATGATCCCTGGCCCCGGCAGTGGTTTCCTAGGCTGCCACCTACAGGCATGCACCACCATGCCCGGCCCTGTATCTTATTTTATAAAATTCATTAACTCTATTTATTTTGGATACTTTATAGATGTCTGAAGTCAACATTTTGGCAACTTAATTCTCTGACTTGTTTCATCTGAAAAAAATTTTACTGGGCATGGAGAGCTCAGTCTTCCTCATGAAAGACTGGGCACTGCTCATCTTTTTTTCTCCTGCGTGGATGTGAATTCCCACCCTTGTCTTGACATACTTGAGGGCCAGCTTGTGGAGACCTTGAGCAGTTCCATGGGATGCGGATCTTTTCCACCAGGACCACACTGTGCTTGGTGAGGCTGTACCTACCTAGCTTGTTAATGTTCTTGGTCACCTTGTGACCTTGTTGAGGCTAATGGCCATGGGGTAGTGCATTTATCTGTGATGCCTGATGACTGCTGAAGCACAGTGCTCAAATTTTTTTTGTGACTTAATAGACATAATTATTACCATACTTATTATTTATGATTATCCCCATATCATCACTGATAGTCTTCCCCTGTTTTACCCAGGGATTTTTTTCTTTTTCTCAGTTTTCAGCTCTCATAATCAATTAGCAAGTATTCAGACAGATACAAATAATATAGTCACATGACTTAAACTTTAAGAAAAGTTACATAGTCAGGCATGGTGGCTTGTGCCTTTAAGCACAAATCTATGGAGCATGGCTAGGACTGGGAATTGCTTGAGTCTGTGAGTTCAAGACCTGCCCAGGGCAACATAGTGAGACCTAGTCCCCAAAAAAATAGCTGGGTGTGGTGGCGTGTGCCTATAATCCCAGCTACCTGGGAAGCTGAGACTGGGGATTGCTTGAGTCTGTGGTATACCCCAGGCAAAATAGCAAGACCTAGTCTCAAAAAAAGGGAAGTTACATAAATATTCTCCTCTCACCATATCTCTAAGCCCCACCCTGCTTTCCTCTGAGACATCCAATGTTACCAGCTTGTATCTCCTTCCAGAGTACTTTTGTGCATAGACAAACACATGACATATATTTTTTATTTTTATTTTTATTTTTAAGAGACTAGGTCTTGCTATGTTGCCCAGGGTTGTCTGGAACCTGTGAACTCAAGTGATCCCTAGCCTTAGCCTCCCAAGTAACTGGGCTTACAGATTTGTACCACCACACCCAGCTTCATGCTATATATTTTATATGATAAAATGAATCATTTATGTCTTGTGTTTCTCAAGGCCACTTAGTGGAGTAGAAGACTAGGGTTTGAAATACTTCCATTCGAATCTTAAAACTTCAGTTCTGCCATTTATTAGTTGCGTAACCTTGAGTAGCTTTCTTAGGCTGTATGTTTGATTTCTTTATGTGGTTAATAATATTTAGTTTGCTAAGGCTGCTGAGTATAATGTATGGACAGCTCCTTTTTTGGAGTATTGCCTTGTGCATGATTGCTACATTTGTCATTTCTTGCTGGATCACACATTTTAGCCTGTGTGAATTGGGAGGAGCAAGGAGTTGACTGAATTTTCCTTCTTACTGTAATATGTGACTAATGCATATAGTCAGGCACCATGAGCCAAGGGAGACAGAAACAGCATTTGGAAAGGAATAGAACATTTTGGCTCTTCAGGTTTGGGGTTTCCATGTAGTACTGTTAAATCCTGTATTTCCACTGATAAGTCATTATCACTGAGGAGCTTTTCATGTTCAGTAGCTCAGTTAACACTGGCCCTTCAGTGTTAACTTCAGATACTTCTGGGAGCATCCACTTGGTGATCTCCACTTGGGATTTCCCGCTGTTTGATTCCCAGGGTGATAAGTAATGCTTTAATAACAGATTTTTATTTTTTCCCTTTATGATTCTTGTACAGTGCTTGATATGATAAATGGTAAAGCCTGGAATTTGAGAATCATTCTCATTTGGTTTCATCAGCCTGTAGGTGTGAGGCCTGCTTTCTTGGATATCAGACTTTAGAATCCTTTATGGAACTTGTTGGACTTTGAGCTTGAAGTTCACTTTGGGTGAAAGAGATTTTATGTCTCACAACACATGGCTACCAGGATGAAGAGACCTTGCAATGTGGGAAAACCTTTCAAAGTAAGATTTTTTTTTTTTTTTAAAGAGACTAGGCCTTGCTATGTTGCCCTGAGAACTGCAGGTTCATGTTGCCCGGGGTACCCCATACTCACGCGATCCCCAGCATCAGCCTCCCCGGTAGCTGGAATTAAAGGTGTGCACCACTACACCCAGCTATTTTTTGAGACTAGGTCTCGCTATGTTGCCCTAGGCGGGTCTCAAACCTGGACCAAAGGGATTTCAAGTTTTAGCCTCCCACCCTAGGCTGGGATTAAAGGGGAAGCGCTATCATGCCTACCAGAATTTTTAAAATACCTACTGTGCAAGCTTCTTGCTGGATGCACATGTTTTTTT